>PITA01005620.1:0-30403 GCA_004023965.1 Spilogale gracilis | reverse complement strand
TGAAATTAAATAACATGAAATGTAGACCATTCAAGATGCCATGGCAGCTCCAAAAATGAGTGGTCACTCAGCTTAGAATGACCAAAAGTACTTTATGAGCTGAGGACAATGGTTAGCACGTGATTCCTTGTCATGGGTAGTCTGACTACCAGATGGTGCCTGAACATTTTACCTTCCCACTTTTCACTCACATCTTGTCCCAAACCCACAAGGAGATGAGGCCCCAGGATGGAGAAAGGACATTCATTTGTTTATTTCCTGGTTATCAGAACAGCTAGAATTTTAATGTTTTTGTTGGCTGGAGTGGGGTAGGGGTGCGTGGGTGGGGTGGTCATGTCAACATGGTAGCATTAACAGGAACCTGAGTCACAATAGCTCCACCAACACAGCTGGCTTAAAATTATTTCATTAAAAGATCTCTTCAAATACCCACATGGCCATTTTTGCTGCCCAAAGTCAAAGCCAAAGACTTGGCCTATGTCATTCCAATTATCGTCAGGTCATCAAAACTTGGCTTCAGAACGTACTCCTTTTGGAAGTGTTCTTGATTGCTTTGCAACTCGGCCCACGCATACGTACTGCAAGATTCAGTACCCTTAGCAACCTAGAATTTCTACTTATTTGCTTATGGCTTTCTTAAGCACCACAAACACAAAGGGTAAAGGAGCTAGCTCTTTTCGTGAGACTCTTTAACGTTTTCAGAATAGGAATCAGGTCTACTCTTTCTTTTCCATGCCCTCCCCACCCTAAAGCTTAGCATAATGCTCTGCATGTCAGAAACATTGGTTAATTTTGAGACAGTCTCTTCTAGAAAGATTAGAGAATCCTTTACCAGGATGTCAGGAAAAAGGAAACTGGGTGGATGAGCACCCTTGAGATTATAGTGTGAGCTAGATGCTGTTCTCCTTCTCACATATAAACAAATCTTAACGACAATTCACTGAGAATTTTGGTGAAAAAAAAAATGGATTTTTTCCCAGCTTTACTGACGTATAAAAAAATAGATTCTTGAATCAGTTTCCAAGGCTCTGATTTCTTTGTACCAGTGACTACCAATTTGTATTTTCAGCACAGACTAGTCTTTATAGGGCCTGTCCACTAGGTATTATTACCTCAGAGGCCCTTTACACTTCAAAACTGTCCAAAGCTGAGCTCATTTAGCCCCTAAAATATCAGCTCCCCAAGAGCTGGGACTTGGTTTTGTTCACTGTTGGATCCCCAGGACCTAAAATAGTGCCTTATCATGCAGGTGGGTGCTCAATAAAGATTTGTTGAATAAACTGATGAATGAATGAGTGAAAAGACCTTCCAAGGAGGCTGAGTCTTCCATTAATGCTACCCATTGCAAGAGTGTTCTCCTGTACTTGACAATTAAGATTGAACCCTATACTTCTTCCCATTACCTCATCCCTCCAGTCTCCGCTTCTTCCATCAAATCGCCCTCTCTGCTGCCTCATCCCTATCTATCTCTAAAGATGCTCAGAATCTACTACCAGAAAGCCAAACATTCCTTTATTATACAGGGCTATCCAGAAATCTGTTCCTAATCTCAGTTCTCCAGCCCCACCTCACCCTTTATAGTCCCGTAATCTTGAAAACCCTAGAGCTCCCAGCTTGCAACCCACTTTGTCTCTTCTGTGCCTTTCTCAGACAAGGTCTGACTTGCTTGCAATGCCTAGCTACCTCTTTCTTTTCCTTCAATTCCTACTGTAGGCATTACCTCCCTTATGGAGCCTTTCCCAGTACCCTTGTCCTCCCAGACAAGCAAAGTGGTCTTCTTCTGTGCTCTTGTAATACCTTAATCCAAGGACTTCCCAAACTTCTTCACATTTTGGTACACACAGAAGAAGATTAAGGGTAAAGGAGCAAGGTTGTACATGGCCATAAGCAACTGGTCTGGGTCTCAGGACACCACAGACCTTGTGCAACAATATCTGGGCACCCTTGTGACCCAGTCATGGCATATGAGCATGACAGGTCACACCAGTTGGTAGCTCTGCTCCCAGCATGTCCAATCACTGCATTCACCCCACTGTGTTATAATTATTTGTGTTTGCCCTTCATTGCACCTATGAACTCCTCAAGGGCAAGAACCCTATATTCTCATTTTTCCTGTTTTAAATTATCACAGAGTAAAATTGACTTTTTGATGTACAGCCCTATAAATGTTATCACACGTATAGATTCCTGTAACGACGACCACAATTAGGATAGAGAATAGCTCCATTACATAAGGTACTATCACACCCTTCCCTAACCCCTCACTCCCCATACCCACTGATCTGTCCTCTGTCACTAACATTTTGTCTTTTGGAGAATGTCATACAAATGGAATCATACAGTACATAACCTTCTGAAACTGGCTTCTTTCACTCAGCATAATGCCTTTGACATTTATCCAAAACTGTTGTGTGTATCAATAGCTTATTCCTTTTTATTGCTGAGTCGTATTTCATTGTGAGGATTTAACACAGTTTGTTTATCCACGCATCCCTTGAAGGATGTTTGGGTTGTTTCCAGTTTGGGGCAATTTTGAATACAGCTGCTATAAACTTTTGTGAAAGGTTTTTCTGTGAACATGAGTTTTCATTTCTCTTGGGCAAATAACCAGGACTGGGACTATATGGGTTTTACAGCAAACATATATTTAGCTTTATGAGAAGCTACCACATAGTCTCCAAAGTGGCTATACCATTTGCTGGTTCCCTGTCCTGGCAAGCAGTGAGAGTACCGGTTGTCCCACACCCTGGCTAGCACTTGGCATTGCCAGCATCTCTCCTTTCTGTCATTCCAGTAGGTGTGGTGTGGCATCCCACTGCAGCCTTGACTTTTACCCTTGTACCCAGTGCTTAGCACACTGGTAGTTATCCATAAATAGTCATTAAGCAGAAATCAACTCATCCCATTTTTTACTTGTTTTTAATCTCACTAATTTTTCATTATACTTTCTAGCAAGCTTTGTGTTTAAAAACCAAAGAAACTGCAGAGAAGTTCCTTCCTACCTGCCTGTACTCACTCCTCCTACCAAGTTCTAAATGAATCATTCTTCCTACTAGATTAGAATCTTCCTACCAGAAGATTCGGCAACATAGCCTATAACTTTCTCTCAAACTTAAACTGGACCTGAAGGCCTATGATCCAGATTGCTTCTGAAAGGCTCTGCTATCACTGCTACTAGTTTACTAGCGAACAGTAAGAATCATCATCAGTAGGTAGATAACTGGATGAGGCAGGCACTGTGAAAGGAGATGTTCCTAATAATAACTAACTTTCCCCTCTATCCCCATGAGGTAGGTATGATCCTCATTTTACAGACATGAGGACTGAGACTTACAGAAACTGACAAAGTTGCCCAAAGCCATTCAGCCATAAATGAAGCACCAGGGTGCACATCCAGGCCAGACTTGCTCTAGAAACTACGGTCCTAACCATCTTGTGGGGCTGCTCTACTGGGCAAAGGAACCAAGTGCTCTTTAACCAACAACAACAACAACCTCAAATCCCTTTAATTTTGAAGGTTATAAAATTTCAGGAAAGTGCACCATTCCCAGGGAGCTCCCAGTCTAGGGAGCCTGTACGGTCTGACTGGAGGACAGAGTAAGGATTTTAGATCTTATTCCTGTGAAAATTCAGCAGCATGAGTGACACTCAGTTAAGTGAACTGGACCAGCAGCACTTGTTTCCAGAAGATTGTCCCCGCCCGTTGAATCTTCAACCACGTTTACACAGTTCTGTGCTGTACCTGACGGCATCCTCTGCTGTACCCATAAGCTGAAGTTATAATAATGGTTTGCTTTTTGTGTTGAGTCATAAAAACAAAATCATATTTTATGTATAAAAAGAAAACTTATACTACTCAGATCATCTAATGACTAAGCACATCTATGGATAACACAGAACTTCAGTCTTTAGAGATTTATCTAGCACTAATTCTAATAAAACAAGACACACTAGACTTTTCACCTGATACGTGGAGTTAAGACTATGGCCAACAAACTATCAAAACTGGAATTCAGTGGTTTGGCTTTAGTATTTTGATTTTCAATATTTCTTATCTCGTTCATTACCTACTTTCTCCCCAACCTGTAAATTATTCGCTTCAATGAGCTTGGAGTTGAATCTATTTCCTTTCATGTTACTGATCAGGCAAGCAAAAGACAAGTCTCAGGATCCTAGATCTTACGTAGTCATTCTCCTTAATCCAAATATAGCCAGTCATTTCATCCTTCAGGTATGAAATCAGGAAGAAAATGTGTGCACTAAAAAGAAAAGTTATCCAACGAAATGACATCACAAGCAAACAGTACTTTGGGGAGATTATAGTTGGTAGTTCCAAAATGTCACAGTTTTGTGTATTTTAATCCCATAGAATGACAACATCAGCTTCTACATTTTCCTTACAATGAGCTACATAACAAGAATAGGTTTCATTTGCACCCATGCAGACTGTCAAAACTGTTTTAAAACAGATAGTGCTACCAACTGATTACCATTATGGAAAATTATGGCAACTGTAAACACATTTGGCGCAAAGTGTCAAGTGATAAAAGTCAAGGGTAATGAATTTTACCCATTTGGAGAGCTTCCCTTAACCTGTGGCATTTCCTTTATACACAATGTTCTTATTGCAATGCTTAAACACTCAATAATCATAGAATCTGCTGAAAGAATATCATTTAAAGAAATTCATAAGTGCCAGTGATTAATGAGAAAGCATTAAATAGCAGAAGGACTAGAAACTTTCCAATTAGCATTCCAAAGTGTATGCATTACTGACAAATTGCTCATATTTGAAACTTCAACAACCTCAAGAAAGACTTACATATTTATATAAACCATAAGCCATTCATCAAGGATCTGAGCTTTCTGTAAAAAGTAGTTTTTTTCAAAGGAGAAAAATGTATTTATCAAGACCACTGAGATAAAGAAACAATTAAATACAGACCAATTTGTATAGCCAATATAGCATTTTCTGTTTAAAAATAAAAAGTTTTCAACCTGACAGATACATTTGTCACTGAGAAGATACTACTTTAAAAGAAAATAAACACAGCACAATCCAATTTCCCTTGCAAAAAGCGTAGTCAAAAGTTTACTGTGAATGATAGCCTATTATAATACCATATATAAGAACGAGCAGCTAAAATCAGTTCCTCTCTTCCCAAAAGTGCCTCTGGACAGTGAGTCTTAAGGAAATAAACAGCCAAAGAAGTATATGGTTGTCATACTTTTCTCGGACAGGATATTTCTGCCTTGTCTCCCATGTTCTTTTTGAAAATTAAATTCTAATTTCTGAGACAAAACTCAGAAGTATCCCATCACTTTTCTATAAAAGCCATCACGTTTGTATAATCCTGGGACATGGTCTTCATCCCATGTCCAAATAAATTCATCCTACTGAAAAACATAAGCTAATCTCAGAAAACAACGATAAGACCCCGGACATTTGTACTTGAGGACTAGTACTCACGGGCATGTATGTTCTCCTTCATCCTCTACTGCCTGGCCGGAGCCCCAGGGAATGGAAAAAGTCTGCCAAGGTTCTCCTTCAAGATCCTCGTCCATGGTAGGAAGGCAAAACAACCCACCTTTTCCTAAGGATGGAAAGAAAGAACTTCTTTATTCTCTTAAAAGAAGGATGATTGTATCATAGCAAACAACTGCTAGGCAAGAAGAGTGAGAGGAAGGAAAGGAGGAATCGATGCTGAGAGGCCAATCATATTTCATCACTCAGATACTTGGAAACCAGATACGCTTAGAAAATCACATGCTTGGAGAGATTTGAGGATGCCAAAGAGGAGTAGCTCTGTCTTTTGTAAATTATTCACAGGGGCTTTTTTTCTCTGACCATGAGCAAAGATGCCCAGGTTACCCATTTAAGAAAAAAGCAATCAGGTTTGGAATAGGGCATATAAACCAATAAGTCCAGAAACAAGATTTCTTCTGATTCGAGTTCTGCCCCTGACCGCTATGAATTTAAGATGACCCAGTGCAGTTAGAACCAAAGTGGTAGTACACTGGCAATGAACTGGCACCTCCTGAAGGTCTGAAGAGGTCACAACTGCAGTTTCAGCGTTTGCCTCTGACAAAAATGAGTATCTCCTCTGCCTCATCTGAGAACTCACGATGGGGTTTTTTGCGCTATGAGCTGGAATAAAGCCACTGCACGCAACTCACACAGCTCTCTTAGATTTCAAAGTGCTGCTTAACTTCTCTCATGGCTTTCTTGTGTTTCATCCAAATTTGATACATAGCATGTCTACCTTAAAGCTATTCAAAAGTTGCCAATTTTCATGCTAGATCCTACCCAGTAATTTAAAGCCAGTGGAAAAATGCCAGTCCAGGAAGCTTTCAGAAGGCATTGGTTTCTCATGGCAAAGACAGGGGACATTGGGGGCACACCGTGTTGAGCAGTATGGAATGTCTTTTTCTCTAGATGGGGATTTCTCAACCTCAGCATTATTGACACTTTGGGCCAGGTATTTCTTCGTTGTGGGGCTACCCCCTATATTGGAGGGGGCCAAGCAGCATCCCTGGCCTCTAATCACTAGATGCCAGCAGCATCTCCCCAGCTGTGACAACCAAAAGTGTCTCCAGACCTTGCCAAATATTGCCGAGGAGGGAGAATCACCCCCAGCTGAGACCACTGTGCTAGACTCATTTCTTTGGTGAAGTTGTTCAAAAGAGGAGGAAGGGTATTTACATTTGAGATAGGTTCCTGCCAATCCTGCCAAAGACAGGTGGTAGGTAAAGTCAAGGCTGCGGGTGACCCATACGACTCACATGCTGGTGGCCAATTCGATTTGTCAAAATGCAGACATACCGGAGGTGGGGAATACCAACTCTCCATGGACATCTGCTAAACTGCTCACTACCTGTGATGATTGATTCTGTGTTACCTTGACTGGACTATGGGGTACCCAGATTTTTGGTTAAACATTATTTGGGGTGTACCTGTGAGGGGGCTTCCAGCTGGATGAACATTTGAATCAGTAAACTGAATAAAGCAGACTGCCTTCCCCAATGTGGGTGGGCCTCTTACAGTCCACTGGAGGTCTGAACAGAACGAAAGGTGGAGTAAGGGGGAATTTGCTCCCTGCCTGGTCTTGAGCTGAGCCATGGGTCTTCTCAGTCACTCTGACTGGAACTTACACTAGTGATTCTTCTGGGTCTCCAGCTCACAGATGACAGATCATGGGACTTCTCAGCCTCCAGAATCATATGAGCCAATTCCTTAGAATACATCTCTATGAACCCTTGTCCAAATATGTGCATATGTGTGCATGTGTATATTTTACTGGTTCTGTTTCTTGGAGAGTCCTAACTAATACACTACTTTGCAAGTCTCCCAAACCTGTGGTTTAAAATATACTAATCTCTCCTTAGTTACATATCCTTCATTTTACCTTGGTTTCTGTCATCCCATTGCAAGTAAGGTTTGCTCTGGCAAACTATTCTGAGCTGATCTTTGACAGCAAAACAAATCAAGGCAGAGATAATGAGGACATAGATTTCCTGCCTATTCGTGGAACCTTAACTAACCCCAGTTGAGATGTTTCCTTATGAGCCTCAGATTAATGCAAAAAAAAAAAAAGTATTTTCAATTAAATACAATAACAGCAGTCTACTTAAATTCAACACTGAGAAAATGAGGCAGATGGTTTCAAAAGCAAAAGCGCAGTTTGAGCCCACAGGTGATGGTGGACATCTTGTCATTAAGAAGAAGGGCATGCCTAAGGGAGCAATCTTGCAGACAGGAAGTTGTTTTGGGAGAAGGAACAGCCTTCGGAGCCTCCGAATTTGCTTTCTGAGTAGGAATGGGTGTGACCCAAAGGAGAGCAAGTTCCTCCCATGGTAAACTGTGTCAGCACAGCTGTCTGTCCACTCCAAGGCTTATTCTAGAAATTAGTGTGGAGGGGTCGGTCTCTGAAGTGCTGAGGTTTATGCTTTCAGGATCCTCTGAAAAAAAGGGTACTGAATAGGCAGGGGAAGAGAGGTGCAAGCCCCATCTGCTTTGGGATAGGAAAGAGAAACAGAGTATTTAACAGAGCACATTGTTGTCCTGAAATGGGTAAATCACGTCTTCCTCTACAGGCTAGATTGGAGGAGGAGGAAGCTGTCTGCCTTGGGAAATTTCCAGGATGCTCAGTGTGGCCTGGATTAGGGGAAGGACTCTCCAGTTAAGTGCTGGGTCCTCGAATCAACAGCTTCAAGAAATAAATCTATTTCCAGCCTATTTCACATTTTTATTCCTTGGCTGTGGATTTTTCTTTTCTTTTCTTAGCTTGGCAAAACTCGTTTCTTAATAATGTCAACAGCTACCGACTGGATTGCTGCAGTTTTACATCATTGCTGGATAGCAAGGGTTTATTAAACACCTACCAAATAGTCTACATAGTGGCAAATATGAAAGACTAAGATCACGTTTGGCCACCCTCAAAAAGCTCATAGGATTCTATGGAGAGATGGTAAATATCCAAGCTCTAGGATTCTATGGAGAGATGGTAAATATCCAAGAGCAGCAGATTTGGAACATTTCATGTCATGCTCTCATTTGTTTTTATATCAATCAAACTGGATTATTTTGCCTACTTCAAAATACTCAGGTACACTTTGAGTGATTTTATTTATTATTTCTTAAGATTTTATTTATTTATTTGACAGAGAGAGAAAGAGAGAGAGCACAAGTAGGGAGAGGGGCAGAGGCAGAGGGAGAAGCAGGCCCCCTGCTGAGCAGAGAGCCTGATGCAGGACTCCATCCCAGGACCCTGGGATCATGACCTGAGCCAAAGGCAGAGGCTTAACTGACTGAGCCACTCTGGTGTCCCTTTGAGTGATTTTAAATTACCTATGAACATGATAATCTTTTTTGACTAGCCTGTTGAAAGATAAGACTACCATTTTATAGTTGAGAAGATAATTTTGTAACACACTAAGGAAGGTGTTGAGAATTATTTCAAATTGTTCAGATCAAGTCCTTAATTCTGCGTCTGATATTCAAGGCCTGACATTTCAATACCATAATTTCCCACCTCCAAATATTTGTTTTTTTCTCTGTCCTCCCATAAGAACACCAATTGCCTTCCTCCTGACCAAAATCAATCTTTCCTCAAACACGTGATTCACAGCTTACCCCCTATGATTCCTTCCACTTTCTCCAAGAGAATTAATCTCACCACCTCAGTACTTGGAAAGGCCACAGTACTTCTATGAAGCAGCTACATACATTCTGCTGCACATTACAGGCACTTGTGTACAAGTTTGCTAGGCTCGCTTATTGTTCTAGTAGGCTTCTTCTACATAGATGATTGTGTAATCTACAAACGAAATCAGTTTTGCTTCTTCCTCTTCTTGTCCTTCTCTCCCCACTTCCTCCCCTTGCCTTAATGTACTGGTCAGAACCCCCACCCAGTATAATGTTGAATACAAGTGGTAAGGGAAATCCTTGCTCTGTTCCTGATCTTATGGCAAAATCATTCTTAAATAGTGGCAAGAGCTGATAAATTGAACTTTATCAAAATTTTTAAAGTGTGGTGTTCAATAGGGTAGGTACAGAAAAAATATTTTTATGTTTCTGCAGAGGTGGAGATTTTGGATAAATTTTGTTGAAAACTTGGGATTCAAAGCAAAGAGCAAGGCTTGAAGGTAATTTAGAACAGTATAGATACCGAGAGAACTCCAGAGTCACCTGACTCTGGAGGTACGTGTTAACATTTCAAGGGAAAATGAGGCTCAGGGCCTTGGAGAGCCAGTCATTCAGGCTTATCTAGTCGCTAAAAAGATACATTCCAAAAGGTTAGAGTGACAATCCAGGATCCTTTCACCCTATCTCCAAGAAGCAAAAGTTTTATTCCCTTTTTTTGAGAGAAGAGGAGGAGACAATTGCCTCTTTCTCCTGTATATAAACAGAGAAAATCCATTCTTCTCCATCCCTCACCTATGGATCATCTGGTCCTTCACAGGAGAGATTTTTTTTTTTCCATCTGACTTTCACTGTGAGGCCCCAGGTGGGAAGGTATGGGGCAAGGGGGGCAACGCAATGATCATTATGTAAATAACACTAATGACAGTCTATCTCTGATTCAGAAACCTCATGAACACAATCAGGATAAAATTAATGAGATGAGTATTAAAAATCTAACAAAAGGGCGCCTGGGTGGCTCAGTCGGTTAAGCGACTGCCTTCGGCTGAGGTCATGATCCTAGAGACCCGGGATCGAGCCCCACAATGGGCTTCCTACTCGGCGGGAAGCCTGCTTCTCTCTCTTTCAGTCCCTCTGCTTGTGTTCCCTCTCGAGCTGTGTTTCTCTCTGTCATAAATAAATAAAATCTTTAAAAAAAAAAAAAAACTAAGAAAAAGACTCTATGCTTTGCTTTCTCTCTCTTGTTGCAGGAGGCTGTAGAGTATAGGTCTTAATTTTCTGAAAACTGGTAAATGCCTTTAGGTCAAAAGCAGCTTCTCTGCTCATTTACCTATCGGGTTTCTCCTTCATTTTTTCCCCTCTTTTTTTTTTGTTTTTCCTGTGATTAAATATACATAACATTATATGTGCCATTTTAACCATTTCTAAATGTTACAGTTCAGTGACATTAAGTACACTAACAATGCCATGCAAGCATCACCTCTATCCAATTCTAAACTTCTTCCTTATCCACAAAAGAAACTCTGTACCCCTGAAACAATAATTCCCTATAACCCCTTCCCACAGTCCCTGGTAATCTCTATTCTACTTTCTGTCTCCATGAATTTGCCTACTCTAGGTACCTTGTATAAGTGAAACCACACAGTATTTGTTTTTTAGCGTTTGGCTTATTTTACTTAACATAATGCTTTCAAAGTTTATCTGTGTTGTTACATGTATGAGAATTTCATTCCTTTTTATAGATGAGTAATATTCCATGGTGATGGACAGACCATATTTTTATCTATTCATCTGCTGATGGGCACTTGGGCTGTTTCCACCTTTTGCTTATGGTGACAAATGTTGCCATAAATATTGGTGTACAAGTATGTTTGAGTTCCTGCTTTTGATTCTTTTGAATACACACCTAGGAGTGAAATTGCTGGATCATATGGTATTTCTATGTTTAACTTCTTGAGAAACTGCCAGACTGTTTCCACAGCAGCTACACCATTTTTCATGCCCACAGCAACACACAAGGGTTTTGATTCGCCGCATCCTCGCCAACGCGTGTTATTTTACATTTTCTTCACTTTTGTGCTTTTGTCAGCTCTTTGGTAATTTTAAGCTTTATAAAAAATATTTTACCCGGAGAATTGGTCTGAATAATTGACCCTGCCACTCTCAGAAACAGGAAACCTTTTACTTCTTCTGCAGACTTCTATGACAGTACCACACAGATTTGGTAATAGACCTCAAAGTAACATTATTGGCTCTATTAAATAACAAAAATTCAACAGAGTAAAACCTAAAGATTTAATTGGGTATGTTGAATGATTCATGAATTGGGCTGCATCCCATCTAGCAAGTAGAAAGGAACCCAAGGAGCCGTACAAAATGGAAGGCTTTTATAGACAGAAGGCAGCAGGGATAAAGAAAGAGCAGATTACATCATCTCCCTTTGGGGGACAGAAGAGAGTCTATGTGGCACATTACCTCATTGGTGCTAACCAGAAAATTCCAGACTGACCCATTAAGACTACATTCCCAGGGATGTCTGAAACTGCGATTAGGTTAGGAATTAAGTCCTGGTTCGGTGAGGTGGGCCTGATACAAGTGACTCTATGGGGTCTGTGGTTTTCTTTTTAATAGCTCTATAGCATCAGAGAAAACTTTTACTTCTGATAGAAAAGTTAGAACAAATGCATCTTTAATTTTACATTAATATATCTATTACTTTGAATTCCTAGGTGCATTTTTGGTATTTCTCCATATACAGATTTCTGCCCTTCTCATGTGGTTGGCACACTGTTAACACAGAATAAACATGTTAACTCTAAAGCTCTATCAGCCACAGCATGAATGATTTAAAGTTGGAACCACCCTTTGCAGACCAGCCTGCTTAGTGTTTCATAAAAAATGTTTTTATCTAGTAACAATATAAGCTGACCTTAACAAAAATTGAGGACATGTTAGTGCTACTCTTCTGCTACCCATATGCTGTCGTTTATTTTTATATTTCCTTTCATTTTCTCTATAAAAGAGTTCGGAAATTTCACATAGCTTGCTGAGGATAAAACCAGTCTTTTTCAACTCTGAACTTATAGTTAAAAATAATAAGCAAAGGATGAGATTTTATCCTTCCTGAAGAAAGAAAAGGAAATGTCATTCAAAACATAAATTGATTACAATCGTCTGAAATTGAATGGGGGAATTTTCATCCCAAACTCCCTCTGTCAATCTAAATGCTCCAGTCATATTGTTCAAGGTTCACATAAGTTGGCTATTAGGTAAATTAGCTTTGAACATACAAGTGGTGTTCAAAAACCAGGCCAGCCATGAAAGATTTAAGTTGAATTGTCCTTGCAATGAAAAATGAGGAAAGGGTTAGAAGAGCTCATTACTTAGAATTCACATAGCAATTCATATTTTCTATGCTTCTATAATCAGATGCAAGTCATTGCTCTAAAAGGCCCGTGCAGTTCTTAGTGGGCACCATTTTTCCATAAAGCTCACAAAGGCAGAATTTCCTATTCCCACTAATTCTCCTTCCCTATTACTCATTCAGTGTTTACTGAGTGCCCAGAGTGAGCCACGTACTGTGCTAGGGAGCAGGGCCAGAGAAATGAATAATGTCTGGGCGATTACACTGACTTCGGCATCTCCTTCCCCACAATGTTTGAGACTGCTGGTTGCAGTTTTTTGTACCTAGTTTTTGCCTCCTTGTCCAAGCTCTTTGATCATTCCTCATTCACTTCACACCCATCTCCTATTTGGTACTTGCTTTACTTCTAAAGCACTGCTATTCAGGTCTGCCCGATTCCCTCTATGTTCTACATCTTCTAAGCCAGTCCCAAACACCCTCTTTTCCTCAGCTCTGGAATTGGTCTAGGTGCAATGTCCAGTGCCCCCAATAAGAGTTGGGATTAAGGATGACAGGTTAAATACAGGACTCCCACTATATTTGAATTTCAAATAAACAATGATTTTTTTTAGTATAAGTATATCCCATGTGACACTAGAGATGGGATACACTTATACTAAACAATTATTTGACATTATCTGAAATTCAGATGTAACTGGGAGTCCTATATTTTTATTTGCTAAATCTGGTAAGCCTAGTCAGAGCAAACAAGATACATTCCTAAAGGAACTGACCACTGTGAATTAATGCATGTGTTACTGATGAATTACAGTAGGACTTGCTTGAGACTAGTCTTAGGTTCAGTTCCCCCAGAAGCAGACCCTGAGAGAAGGATGTGAGTGCAAGTGGTTTACTCGGGAGGTGACATAAGAGAGGGAAGAGAAGGAAGTCAGTGTGGTGTGCATTAACCAACGAGTTACTGCTGTGGGTAAGTGAGAATCCACTTCAGAGCTGTCTCCCCCAAGGAAAAAGAACACTGCAATAGCTTTCTTCAGCTCACATTCGGCCTTACTGGAAGACCACTGCTGAGGATCTGAACTCCCCTGCATTTCCAGCCAAGCATGTCTCGGCAGCCAGATGAAAGCCTCTGGCAGAGTGATAGTGAAAGCCTGCAGAAATGGGGAGTGCCAAGGGGATATGAACAGGCACTGCCGTGACAGCATCTGCTACAGTGATATCTCTGGATCATGAGCCCTGTATAAACTGAGTTAATTTGGGAGTCAAGTTTAAGTCCAAAAATCATGGGAAGTAAGGATTGGGAAAGACCTCAAAGATAATCTAGTCCAACTGCCTTGTTACGGCTCAGGGAGTTACCTACCCAAAGGCAAACAGTTACCTGTTGACAGGTCTAAGATGCTATTTCTATTATTATTAGGTCATCATCAAACACTGATGGATGATGTGCAAAGAATACTCACATTTCATGGACGCCGGTGTGAGCACTCTACACCCAAGAGAGAAGTAGCTCTTTGAGTGGATAGGAGTGGGATGTTGGGCAAGCACCAGAGTTATCTGATAATTATGTAGACCCAGAAGGGACACTCACTGTGAGCTGAAAATCCAGGCTCCTGCTGGGGTTTGGGAGACAGAGTAGGATATAAGTTAGGAATCACACCTCTGGCATGCAGAGGTCGCCCTGCACCAGTACCATGTCACTGACCTTTTTCTGCTTCCCATCCTCAGGTCAATGAAGTGCCCGGTGTTCCCCCATTCACACCAGGATCCCATCCTAGACGAGGCCAGAGCAGGTTGGACTCACCTCTCTATCACTCCAATATTCCCCCACAGGGGTCCCACACAAACCTTAGGCGTGGACAGAATCCTTGTTCTGATACCCTCCCAAAGTTTTGTGTGAAAATCAAATGGGATCATGGTGTGAAATCTCTAAATTTCTATAGACTTGTAATCTATAAAAGATAATATGTAACTGAGATATTCCAGCTCCTGGTGTAGAACTGCCACATAGTAGATGCTCAATAAAACTTTAATGAATAAGGGATAGAGTCCCTGAATTGTAATTCATTGCTTATCCTCACATAAAAATTCAATGTATTCTACTTCTTTTTGTTCAGTTTGTTAGAAACTCCTGACTACATGATTTGATTTGGTGTTCATCTGTGATCTCTGATATAGGATGCAGGCAGCAGAAATAGGAGTAGCTAAGAATGAAGCTGACAAGAAGAACTATCCAGGGCGCCTGGGTGGCTCAGTGGGTTAAAGCCTCTGCTTTCGGCTCAGGTCATGTTCTCAGGGTCCTGGGATCGAGGCCCACATCGGGCTCTGTGCTCAGCAGGGAGCCTGCTTTCTCTTCTCTCTGCCTGACTCTCTGCCCACTTGTGATCTCTCTCTCTGTCAAATAAATAAATAAAATCTTAAAAAAAAAAAAAGAAGAAGAAGAAGAAATATCCAGTGCAATTTTGTGACCTGAACAAAATTTTTGCCTATCTAATGATCTTTTAAAGGTATCCATGAAGCTTTTATTTACTTAAGTGTTTGTAATCTAAACCCAAAACAAGAAAACCAAATCAAAATAAATTGATTCTAACTTAATAGACAATTTTTTTTCTCCCCCAAACCAGAATTTTTCTTCAGCAACATGTAGCAACTAATAATTTTCTTATCTGGCCCATAAACGACCTCACAGTTAAGTCAAAGAAATTCAGCTGAGATTTTAATGTCATATTTAACATGATTTTTCACTTCTTTTTTTTTTTTAAAGATTTTATTTATTTGACAGAGAGAAATACAGCCAGAGAGGGAACACAAGCAGGGGGAGTGAGAGAGGGAGAAGCAGGCTTCCCGCCGAGCAGGGAGCCCGATGTGGGACTCGATCCCGGGTCTCCGGGATCATGACCTGAGCTGAAGGCAGTTGCCCAACCAACTGAGCCACCCAGGCGCCCCTGATTTTTCACTTCTTAATTCAATATACTAGACCCACACTGAAAGCATTATAGACAATATGCAAATCCACCTTTCAGAGTTTCTTTACAGACTCTTGACCTTCACTTTAGCAAAGCCTTTGGTAAAAGCAGTGGGAAGGAACTAGGCAGCAGAGTAGGTCTGCTGCTCCAAGCACTTAAACACCCAGCCGGAGAAATTAACTCAAACTTGAACGCTCCATACATCTTTAAGACACACGTGGTAAAACATTTATATCCATTTAATGAAAATATAGCTTCTTGAAATCATGTTTTCTAAGAAGACAGTAAGGGTAACCTTAAACCCATATCACTTTGTGTTTCCAAACATAGTCTCTTGGATTCCAAGAAATGCAAATGTGAGATCTGAAAAGGACCTCAGACACCACTGAGTCCATTTAACTCATTTTACAAATGACAAAATCAATGCCCGGAGAAGTTAAGTGACATTCTCCAGCCCAAGGGTCAGCAAATTTTTCCTGTAAATGTCCAAATAGTAAATATTTTAAGCTTTGTGGGCTATATGGTCTCTGTCACACTCACTCAACTCTGCTGCTGCCATGTCAAAGGCAATACTTCAACAAACAAGCATGTCTGTGTTCCAATAAAACTTTGTTTATAAAAACTGGTGGTAGTCTGGACGGGGCCTATGAGCCATAGTTCGTCAGATCCTGATCCAGGGCACACAATTAAATAATGTCAGAGCCAGCCCACCCAACTCCCATGACTGACTATGTTTATTTATTTATTCATCTAACTAATACCTATTAAGAGTCTATGGTGTACCAAACGTAAGGCAGGATGGTAGAGCATTTAGGTACAGTTGATTAACTCCAAACTCAGAGTGTAGTACTTTGTCTACAGGGATAAAATTAAGCAGTCTCTACTAACTGTGTCTCAAGAGAACACTTCTAATTGGAGATCAAATTTCTGATCATGGAAATTATCTATGGACACAAAACTTTGATGTTCTTTACAACTAAGAGCATAATTCATCAGGAGTTGTAGGTCTTTGTTCATTGGGAGATGTAGGTCTCTGTTCTCAAATGCGTAAGTGGAATAATCATTTTGTCACCAAAAAATAAACCATCAGGACTTCCAGGACAAGCATCCCTACCCAACCCTGGTCATGAGCATTTCTTCCAGGGAGTTCTCACAGCATTTGGCTTACCCTACAACCACCCATCCTTCATAATACAGTGTCTCTGCCAAGTGATACCACGGGAAGGAACCGATTTCAGAGAAAAATGAGAAAACTAGATCGAAAGGTACTGGCTCAAGTGAGGCAGAGGAACAGGAGAAATGTTAAGTCATTTGTTGACTCGACTCTCTCCAGAAATATTTACCAGCCCTCCCAAAACATCTTGAGGATAGGGGTATATTGTGGAGACAAAATCTCATGCTAGAGGCTCATCTAGAAGGCTTAGTGTGGGAGGGTGGGATTAAACAAACAGTGATAACTTTTATGAAAATAAGTAAGAGACTAATGGACTAGAGAGTAACTGGGGGCTGTGGAAAGAGGAAGAGGGCTATATGAAATGCAATAATCAGGAAGGTCCTCTTCAAGAAGGTATCTTTTGAGCCAGATGCTGCATGGTGACAAAACAGATTCTAGACTCAAAGGGATCACGTGGGAAAAGTGAGAAGCACTGGTTCAAATGGCCTGAGACAGGAACTTGTTTTGTGTGTTCAGTGTGGTCAGGCTAGAGCAGGTACAATGGTGAGACAGGAGGTCAAAATAGAAGGCAGGGGTGCCTGCAACTAGAGAATGTGTCTACAAGGCATCCCCACAGAGCATGACCCAAAACAATCCACCAGGGCGCAAGATAACCATATCAGCATTTTAATTTAAATGTATTTTTTGTCTAAAATAGTAAGAAAAGAAATTAAACTTTAGTAATAGGTCATATAAAGACTGTCAGTGGTACTCTCTCTCAGTCAGGATATCTGAAGGTCACGAGCCAAGTACGTTACTGGAAATCTACCGAGGGAGAAGCGTTACCAACGCGTTTGCCAGGCACCCAGTTGGTAGTGGCTAAGTGAATTTACAGACCATATTCTCTACTTGTAACTAAATGAACGCTCACACAACACATCAATGGCTTAAAAAGCTCTGTGTAAACGAATCAAGGACTGACGCTAATGCAAACAATGCAAGCACAAGAGAAAAGCAAGAAAACAGTTTACGTTTCTCCTTCTCCTATTATAACCTCTTGAACAATCACAAACCCTGAATAAAAACAATAATGATGTAATTCAATACTTTCAAAAGCATCTGATTGTGATATTTCATGTCATAATTTTGTATTTAGTTATGCATATATAGATGTGTAAATATATACAGATCTAGAGATACAGGTATATAAGCAAAAGAAGAGTTTTTCAAAACAGTACTTATTAATAACATACTCTACCATTCTGCCTTTTATTTTATTAAAAAGTGGTATTAGTTGGGGCACCTGGGTGGCTCAGTTGGTTAAGCGACTTCCTTTGGCTCAGGTCATGATCCCAAAGACCTGGGATCGAGCCCCACATCAGGCTCCCTGCTCAGTGGGAGGCCTGCTTCTCCCTCTCTCACTCCCCCTGCTTGTGTTCCCTCTCTGGCTGTGTTTCTCTCTGTCAAATAAATAAAATCTTAAAAAAAAAGTGGTATTAGTTATTATTAATAGTATAACCCACCAAAAGGTTGTGATAATAACATTATAATCTACCAATAGGTTATGATATGCTGTACTTGAAAAATACTGATATAATCAAGTCCAAAGAGAAATCAGCCATGCAACATTGAAATTAAGAAGGCTCCCTACATACAGCACTGTTAGCCATCAATCTCAGCACAAAAGTATATTTCTATTTTAGAAATTGGTTAATGGAAAAAAAAAAGAAATTGGTAATGGTAGCACAAAGTCATCAAAATTTGCAAAATATTTTAAAACTAAACATTCAGACTATAAAACAAACCACTACCATATTTTTCAATAATATTATGAACCTCACGGTTTTATGAGGAAGCAGCCCAAGTGTCCATTGACTGATGAATGGGTAAAGGATATGTGGGGTGTGTGTGTGTGTGTGTGTATGTGTGTAACGGGGTATTATTCAGCCATAATAAAAGAATGTAATCTTGCCATTTACAATGATATGAATAGTACTAGGGAGTTTTATGCTAAGTGAAATAAGTCCATCAGAAAAAGACAAATACCATACGACTTCACTCATATGTGGAATTAAAGAAAAAAAAAACGAGCAAAGACAAAAGAAAGGGGAGAGAGAGAGTGAGAAACCAAGAAACGGACTCTTAATTACAGAGAACAAAGTGATGGTTATCAGAATGGAGGTGGTTGGGGGGGCTGGCTGAAACAGGTGATGGGGATGAAGGAGTGCACTCATCATGATGAACACTGGGTGATGGAGGGAAGTGTTGGATCACTACATTGTACACCTGAAACTAATATAATGTTGTGTGTTAAGTATACTAGAATTAAAATTTTTAAAGAAACCAGGGACACACTCAGTCCATTACTTTGCAAAATTTTACTAAACCTGATGTATGTTTAAAAGTCTCAGGTCTCACTGAGGGGCCCCTGGGTGGCTCAGTCAGTTGAACATCTGACTCTTGGTTTCAGCTCAGCTTGTGATCTCATGGGTCGCAGGACTGAGCCCCATACAGAGCTCCGTGCTCAGTGGGGAGTCTTCCTGAAGATTCTCTCCCTCTTCCCCTCCCCCTGCTTGCACACTCTCTCTCTCTCAAATAAATTAAATCTTTTTTTAAAGATTTTATTTATTTGACAGAGAGAAACACAGTGAGAGGGAACACAAGCAGGGGGAGTGAGAGAGAGAGAAGCAGGCCCCCCCGCTGAGAAGGGAGCCCAATGCAGGGCTGGCTTCCAGGACTCCGGGATCATGACCTGAGCCAAAGGCAGATGCTTAATGACTGAGCCACCCAGGCACCCCGAATAAATAAATTTTTTAAAAAAATAAATAAAACTCTCATTGACAATCTCTTAATATATTAATTCAGTAGTACACTCATCCTCCCTTATCCAAGGGAAATGCATTGCAAGACTCCTAGTGGATGCTTAACACCACAGGTAGTATCGAACCACCTCTATGCTATGTTTTGTCATACACATACATACCTACGATAGAGTTTATAAATCAGGCACAGTAAGAGACGAACAACAATAACTAATAACAATATACTATAATAAAGGCTACATGAGTGTGTTCTATCTCCTCAAAATATCATATCGTGCTGTCCTTACCTTTTTGTGATGATAAGATGACACAACGCCTGCATGTTTAGATGACATAAGACTAGTGATGTGGGCACTATGATGGAGCACTGGGCTCCTACTGACCTTCTGATGATATGTCAGAAGAAGGATCAACTACCTCTGGACAGCAGCTGACTGAGGGTAGGTGACTAAAACCGTGGAAAGCAAAACACAGGTTAAGAGGGGACTGTTTGAACCAGATCTGCACCGCTGTCTTGGCCTCTTTGTTTTCATAACCACTAATCAATTTTCAAAATGATGACACTCACCTGTATTTTTCAAAAATGAAGATGAAATGGAAGGGCGGGGTTTGGAATCTTGCATTTTATTTTCCATTCTCCGGGTAAAGTTGGGTCACGAAGTCACTTATTTTTTTCTCTTGGTCTCTTTTCCATCCACCTAGAAGATAAATGATACCTGGTTTTGACTACCTTCTTTGTACAAAATGTGTTATACATTCTTGAAGAACAGGATAATCCACTCAGTTTTACTCATTGTGAGAAGTTGTCTCCTGAAAATGTCACAAATAGCTGTTCTTCCGACTTTTCTAACTGTACCACCATCAATTTAAATAATGATTAACTTTATGAAACTACTCCTAACAATGAATTATAAAGCTTTGTTCACATTTTTCTGCACAGGAACAAACACTTACTAGGAAAAAAATTCATTTTACTACCCAGGGAAACACTCACATTTTACTATAAACAGAAATTTAAAATGCCAACAAAATCAAAGCATGGGATGGTCAATGGAAAACGTCCATTAAACTCTTCAATTTTGGAACGTATCTTTGTTTTTAGGGAATCAGCAGATGAATGGAAGTCTTCAGGGATAAATGAGGCCTCAATTCTCTAGAATATTCCTAGAGCGACAAAAGAATAACAGGATGGTTTTGCGAGTAAAGATAACAGGCCTGGTTGCTTTTGCACTTGCTAAATAACCCCTCAATCACTCAGAAAGAAGCATCGGTTTTCCCTAAAGGATACCTACCAGAAGTTCCTAATTGTTCAGTTGTGCATGCAAATCAAAACCACTGGCCACTTTCCCCTTCCCTTCCACTTATCCTGTTCACAGTCTTGGCTGACTCCTGTGGGCTCCTATGTCCCCTAGATGGCTTCCTCTGTCCACCCCCTCTGCTGTGTCTGACCACGAACTTAGTGTTGCCAATCCGGTACCCTTAAAGGCCTTCAGTCCTCAACCAGGCTCCTCCCTTCTTCCTCTCTCATTCCTTCATTTTTGTTGACTTTCTGAGCAGTCTTTATTTATGGCACATATTCCCAGAAGTTATTTTCACAGACTCATGCAATGTGTGCCACTTGCCAAGGCCACAGGATGTGTGGGAATCTAGTTTTCCCTCCCTCTGCCTCTGCCTGGCATCCTATTGTCTCCTCCTGTTAGCACATGCAGCAAAGTCACAGCCCAAAGTTGTGAAAGTACCAGGAGATCCAAGGCAACCAATGGCAAGGTCCTAAACATTGAAATATTTCAATGCAAGACCAAGGAGAACCCAAAGCTGTGTAACAGGCGAACAAGGCGCATGTCTTTATTAATGCTAATGTGACTCAAAATAATTTCTGGCTGTCAAGAGTCCTTTCACAAATTACAGAAAGAAGGGGCACTGTAAATTAAGACATTGTGCGGCCATGCCATAATTCCTGATAATATATATTAAAAGGATACTGTGAGAAGAAAATAATGGAGAAAAGAATTTCGAAGCTCTGCCAAAGTCTTAGCACATCAGTTCTAAGTCAGAAGCACTGAACTAGAGGCAAAAATGAGTGTTACTTTGTAATAAGATACAGTTTATAACTGAACTATGAAATAATCTGTGTCATCATTTTTGTAACAAGTCAAAAATATTAAGTGACTCCACACTAGCAACAGCCAGGGGAACCTAGGGGGGTCCTACAGACCTCTATAATCGTCAGTAGTTCACCGAAGTCTCTTCAAATACCCACGTGATCTAAATAAAAGCAGTGTGCCTGCCATACAAACATATCTTCGGGACAATCTCCCAAGTCATATACCTCCAACCAGTTTGCTACCCTAAACACCTCAAGTCAATCCTGCTGCTTTATTTAAGAAGCAGAAGTCAAGACAAGATTAAATATATGAGCATTTTGTTAATGGAAAAGTCCATGCAAAAGAGGAATAACAGATGGGGTGAGGCAAGGTTAAGAGAGCTGACAGATCCCCGTTTACTTGTTGGAAGCATCCTAGACCCCCTTAACATCTAAGGAAGGTTCAGCAAAGCTGTTTGGGAGTTCTTGAGCCAAAGTCAGCCAACAAAGAGTTTGCCTCCTGAAACAGCATGCTTTAGTATCCCCACTCAGTCATTGCTGGGGAGCAGTCCATGGGAGGCAATAGCCACAGTGGAGACCAGAATGTGGAGGCTAGGGCTCTGGGACAATTGCTCCCCAGTTCAGCAGGCCTATGAGGTGAATTCTCAGGGACAACATACCACTACTACATAGCAACTCAAAAGTTTATATCTATGCAATAAATCTTGAGCTTTGCATTCAAATTTTCCCTGATCTCCATCTAACCCATGTGTAACTCTAGTTTCTGGCACTTCTTTTTTTTGACACTTTTACATTACTCTAAGTAACCCCTTGGTCCCCATACGGGCCCCATAAGTGACCAGAGTGTTTTCCCTCCTACTATTACCACCCTCTAATACTTTCCTCAACTCAACCCTCTTTTCAAGCTCCTATCTACTCTGCTGTAAGGTCATTCTAATATGGCAACACAACACTAAGACCAAATTCAAAACTCTTGTCCACCCGCACTGCTCAACACCTACCCTTACAGAAAGGTTCCTTCTCGCCTTAGAACAACCAGATAACGCTTGTGCTGTATACTCCTGTGCTTAGAGTATTAAGCACTTTCTACTTGCTTTAGTTTGTAAGGACCTATTTAGAAATCCGAGCTGCCATCTTGTTTACTCAGAAAAACAGCTTCAGGAAAATACTGGCAAGCAGCCCCTGGAAAACAAAGGCGAGCCAGGTTGGGGGAGGTGCCCAATCGGTTAACCCCCAACCTCTGGACCCTGAGTAATAGAGGTGCAAACTAAGAATGGGAATGCCCTAATTGCCCCAACTTCCCCGTTCCTGGAGCAATACAAATGCAAATTAACCCTGGTCAGCTTGTGATTTGGGGGCGGGTCGCCCTATAAAAGCAGGCCTGAGAAATTAGGTGGCTTCGATTTCTCCTGAGAAACAATCCTGGTTTGGGCCAGTAAAATTTCTGATGCTTGGTGCCAAATAAAGCTTTGCTTAACCTTGGCTTTTGTATCAGCCTCGTTCCCTTAACCGCGGACCAGTCATAGTTCTTCTAAGTTCTATCTTCACAGCCAACCCCAGGAAGGAATACAAACATTTCAAGTGTCTATTCCTATACTATTGTGCAAACAGAGCATTAAAAAAAACAAATGAACTAATGAAAGCCAGATTCTGGCCTGGTGCATATGTATTGACCCAGGATGAAAAATCTAAAAGAACTTCATTTCTTATTTCCTTATTTTCATGTTGGTGTTTGTTTAAAAAAAACATAAGATAAACAGGAGGGGTGCCGGCTGGCATCTGCCTTTGGCTCAGGTCATGGTCCTGGGGTCCTGGGGTGGAGACGACATCAGGCTCCCCTCTCTGCAGAGAGACTGCTTCTCCCTTTCCCTCTGCCTGCTGGTCCCCCTTCCTGTGTGTGCGCGCTCTCTCTCTCTCTCTCAAATAATCTCTCTCTCAAATAAACAAGTAGGGGCACCGGTGTAGCTCAGTCCGGGAAGCATCTGCCTTTGGCTCAGTCATGACCCCAGGCTCCTGGGATCAATCCCTGCACTACCGGCTCCCTGCTCAGCGGGGTGCCTGCTTCTCCCTCTTCCTCAGCCTACAGCTTCCCCGGTTTGTGTTCTGTCAAACAAGTGAATAAAATCTTTAAAAAGATAAACAGGAACTATCTAACCCAAACTAACATTGATTCTCAAATGCAATGCAAAAACCCCCACTGACCTGGGAAAGAACATCGTCCCTGCTGCAGGTCCCACACAGTATAATAAGCTGGCATAGGAAACTGACCCAATCAATGAATATTCTATGAGAGATTTACATATAAAATCCATTAAATTAAACAAGGAGGCCATTAAACTGAAAAGACTCTAATGCTGTAGAGGCCTACAAAAGCAAACCAAAATCTAAACCTCTAAATGCCTCAAAGTTACAAAATCAAAATGTTAAAGGACAACCAGTCACAACAGCCAACTAGGCTTGGAGTGATGACCAATCAATAATTTCCCTACTTTGCTTCCATGATTTCTCTATGAAACTCTCTCCCCCAGCTCCTGTGAGGGGTGCACTCCTAACCATTTCCAGTTTGGTGCTGCTCAATTTGAATCCATTTTTATTCAAATAAACTCTAAAAAATTTTAGTATGGGATGCCTGGGTGGCTCAGTCAGTTAAGTGTCTGCCTTCAGTTCCGATCATGACTCTCGAGTCCTGGGATTGTGTCCTGCTCAGCAGAGAGCCTGCCAGTCCCCTTACTTGTGCACTCTCTTACTCTACCTCTCTTTTTTTCTAACAAAATAAATAAATAAAATCTTTGTCAAAAATAAAATGAAAATAAAAAATTTTAATATACCTCAGTCTTTTAACAGTTTCAGAACAATGAGAAACCAAACACAGGTAGCTGCTGGGCCCTTCAGCTTGCTGCTTTCTGGCTGCCTGTGGTGACGGCAGACAAGTGCTGCTTGCTTCCTGGATCCCAGCTCCGCAGCTTTTGTGTTATGAGCATTCAGACTTTATTTGAACATTTCTTTCTCCGGACTGGATCCAAAACTGCTAGAAATGGACTGGGGCTGACTTAAAAACTGGACTGGGTCTGGGGTCAGACTAGATTTGACTTAAACTGAACCAGTGCCAATGTGAGGCCTCAGATGAATAAAATTTTGTTTTAAGACTGAACAAGTAGGTTAAACTTACCAAAGATAATCTTCAATTACAGTGGCTTCAGTGGGAAACTTTTAACCGTTTTAGATAATCTTATCAATTTATAAGGAGCCCTAAAGAAAGAGGGGTATCAGCCACTGACTACAAAGGGTAGAGAGAAAATTATTTTTCCTCCCCTCCAGTTTCTGGTGGCCAGGATAAGACCTGCTCACTCTGCAGCAGGCAGAAGGCATCCTGGGGAAACTGGCAGAGGCCAGCAAAGGGTAACAAGTCTTACCAAAGGCAGCCCTCCCGAACTCTGTCTGTTGCCCCATAGAGAGAAGGTAAATTTCACATTTCCCCTTCCTTTCCAAATTCACATCGGCAGAAAAAAAAACATTGGTTATCCATCCTTTCTCTCCTAAGGACAGCGATAGCCTTTTTTGTCTGATTTTGCATCCCAAGAACTTGGCTTAGCAACCGTCAGACTGGGGGCCCCAAAAAGATAGCTGAAGAGAAATGTGTGTTGTGCTCCATTCGTGGCTAGATAAGCCTGGGCAGAAATATGGATTGCATTCCACTTGTGGCTAGAGTCCTACCAACTGTTAAAATTCCCCAGTAATTCCAGCTCTCAGGGGAAATGTCCAAGTCTTCTTTGTATTGGTTATCTTTGGGGGGGGCTCTGGATTTGGGGAAGGTAGTATCTTTTGCCCATCTTTGAGAACCCCTCTTGGCTCCATGGGGTTGTTCACTACTACCAGGAGTATTTACTGTTTGTGTCAGCAGAAGCCTGACAAGATACTCAAAAGGATTTTTTTTCCAAGTAGTTCCATGGCCATAAATTGGCCAAATTGGCAACTGATACACAGAACCAAATAGGAACTTGTTCTTTAGTTTCTTTGTTTTTGTTTTGTTTTTGTTTAAGAGACAGAGCTAGAGGACATACGTATAACTAGGGGAGAGGCAAAGGGAGAGACAGAGAATCTTAAGCGTTTTTAAGCAATCTTAAGTTGTGGATCCCAATATGGCGACTACATCTCACAGCCCTGAGATCATGTCCTAAGCTGAAACCAAGTCAGAGGCTTAACTGACTAAACCACCCCGCCACCCCAAAGATTTTTTTTTAAGTAAACTCTATACCCAAAATGGAGCTTGAACTTACAACCCCAAGATTAAGAGTCAGTCCCATGCTCTACCAAATGAGCCAGGTAGGCACCCTAAAATTTATCTATATTTTTAATTGAAATATAGTTGATATATAATATTATATTAGTTTCAGGTATACAACACAGTGATTTGACAATTACTAACAAGAAATGCTCACCACAAGAAGTGTAGTTACCATCTATCAGTATACAAAATTATTACATTATTAACTATATTCCCTATAACTTATTTATAACTAGAAGCTTTATAATTTGGAAGCTCCCAATCCCATTCACCTATTTTGCCTCTTCCCTTCCCCTACCCCTTGCCAACCACCAGTTTATTCTCTATATTTATGAATTTGTTTCTATTTTTGGTGGTGTTTTTTTTTTGGATTCCACCTTTAAGTGATATCATATGGTATTTGTCTTTCTCTGATATTTCACATAGCAGAATACCTTCTAAGTCAATCCATGTTGTCACAAACAGCAAGATTTTATTCTTTTTTATGGCTGAGTAAGGTTCCATTGTGTATATATACCACATCTTCTTTATCCATCTTTTTTTTTTTAAGATCTTTAGAAACGTAATCTCTACACCCAATGTGGGGCTCAAACTTACAACCTCTAGATCAAGAGTCACATGCTCTATTGACTAAGCCAGCCAGGCGCTGCTATTCATCTTTTGATGGACATTTAGGTTGCTTCCTTATCTTGGCTATTATAACTAATGCTGCAATAAACATAGAGATGTATGTAGCTCTTCAAATTAGTGTTTTCAGTTTCTTTGGGTAAATACCCAGAAGGGAATTACTGGATTATATGGTATTACTATTTTCAGTTTTTTGTGGAAACTCCATACTGTTTTCCAGACTGGCTGTACCAATTTGCATTCCCAGCAACAGAGAATGAGAGTTCTCTTTTCCCCACATCATTGCCAACATTTGTTATTTCTTGCCTTTTTGATACTAGCCATTCTGACTAGTGTTAGGTGATATTTCATTGTGGTTTTGATACGCATTTCCCTGATGATTAGTGAAGTTGAGCATCTTTGTATGTGTCTGTTGGTCTCATGGCTAAATTTTGGTTTACAATTTATTTGTTTGTTTGTTTATTTATTTATCTATTTATTTATTTTAGAGATAGAGCACACTGTGGTGGGGAGGGGCAAAAAGAGAGGGGGAGAGAGAAAATCTCAAGCAAACTCCCCAGTAAGTGCAGAGTCCAACTCAGGACTTGAGCTCATGACCCCGAGATCATGACCTGAGCCAAAATCAAAAGTTGGATGACTAACCAACTGAACCACTCAAACACCTCTAAAAATGAAAGTTGTAAGATTTCTGTGTCTGCATTTCTATGTATGTATGCTGTAGATGTGTGATATTTTTCTACCTCCAGATGATGTCACCAAAATTAATTTGTAAAGACCTCTACGTAATGAGCTTAAAGGCAAAAAAGCATTTGCATAAATAAGTATATTCTCAGAAATATAGGAAGTAACCCAAGTGGTTTTCAAGTTCACATGATCTAGAATAATCTCGGTAAATAAAAGCTACTTTAAGTGTGTTGGGTTATTTATTTATTTATTTAAAGATTTTATTTATTTGACAGAGAGAAACACAGCCAGAGAGGGGACACAAGCAGGGGGAGTGAGAGAGGGAGAAGCAAGCTTCCCGCCGAGCAGGGAACCTGATATGGGACTCGATCCCGGGTCTCCAGGATCATGACCTGAGCCGAAGGCAATCGCTTAACCAACTGAGCCACCCAGGCGCCCCAAGTGTGTTGGTTTAATTAATACAGGCATGCCTTGAGAGTTATCAACATTAAATATAATACTTTTATTCTACCTAGGTTTACTAAATGTGAAATAAGTTTATGTTATCTCTGTTACAAAATATGTCAGCAAGAATAATGCTTAGCTGCTGAATGCCTTATAAAATTTTCATAAGTAATTTAAACACAATTGTTAAGAACAAGTAAATTAAATATATGTACAGAAGAAAAAAGTTTATAAATGCACTTTCAACAATAATTATGCTTAATGGTATATCTACTTAAAAATAGTTTCCAAAATCCAGGGGGTGGGAGGATAGACAAACTAGATGAAGGGGATTAAAAGGTATAAACTTCTAGTTATCAAATAACTCACAGGGATGAAAAGTACAGCATAGGAAGTATAGCCAATAATACTGTAATACCTAGTTATGGCAACAGATGATAACTACACTTGTAGTAAGCATTTCATAATGTTTTTAATTGTTAAACCACTTTATACAACCGAAACTAATATTATTTATTTAGTTGAGAGAGCGTGTATGCCCGTGAGAGAGAGGGAGAGCGAGCGAGCATGAGTGGGGCGGAGGGGCAGAGGGAAAAGAAGCAGGTTCTCCACTAAGCAGGCAGCCCGATGCAGAGCTTGATTCTAGGATCCCAAGATCATGACCTGAGCCAAAGGCAGACATTTAACTGACTGAGCCACCCAGGGGCTCCTGACATTAATATTATATGCCAACTATACTATAATTTAAAATAAAAATGAAAAAGATAATGTAAATAACACATCTATACAGTATATTAAGAAAACTTAATAAAATGAAGAACTCAAGCCATTTTTATACAATGATTTATGGCACTGAATCCTATTATGCGTTTTATGTTTATACTTTCATTTGCCAAAAATCATCTGCTCTATTATTTACATGATGAAAAAGAAATATTTTTAAGATATGAACTAAATATAAAATTATATATAAATAATATGTGTATTCTGGGCAATCATATACCTATGTTCATATATATATATGTATTTGTGTGTGTCCATATAATAGTACATAATTCTTTTTATTTATTTATTTTTAAAGTAATCTCGGGGCGCCTGGGTGGCTTAGTTGGTTAAGCGACTGCCTTTGGCTCAGGTCATGATCCCAGAGACCCGGGATCGAGCCCCACATAGGGCTCCCTGCTCGGCGGGAAGCCTGCTTCTCCCTCTCTCACTCCCCCTGCTTGTGTTCCCTCTCTAGCTGTATTTCTCTCTGTCAAATAAATAAATAAAATCTTAAAAAAAAAAAAAAAGTAATCTCTACACCCAACATGGGCCTCAAACTCATGACCCCGAAGATCAAGACTCAGATGCTCTACCTATTGAGCCAGACAGGCACCCTCAATAGTACATATTTTATAGGGTCAATATTAAGATTAAACATAAAGTGCTTAGAACATAAAAAACACTATATAGATTCTGTTAATATTATGATTATGAATGAGTTATACATTTTAGGAGGGCAAAAAAGATAGTTTTCAAAATCTCCTTTTTAAAGATTAATTTATTTATTTGAGAGAGAATGAGTGTGGGGCACTTGGGTAGCCCAATCAGTTAAGCGTCTCCCCTCAGCTCACGTCACACAGGGTCCTGGGATGGACCCCTATGTTGGGCTCTCCCCTCAGGGGCAAATCTGCTTCTCCCTCTCCCTCTGTGATCTCGCTCACTTTCACTCTCCCTCAAATAAAGAAATCTTAAAAAAAACAAAAGAGAGAGAGTGTGTGTGAGCAGGTGGGTACAGGGGCAGAAGGAGAGGGGGGAAGAAGCAGACTCTCCTCACTGAGCAGAGAGCCTTCGTCAGGGCTTGTCTGAGATCCTGACCTGAGTAAAAACAAGAGGACCCTTAAGCAACGAAGCCACCAGGTACCCCTCAAAATCTTTTTAGTAACTGGAAACCTGAAAGTTATACTGACATAAGTTAACTGATGGCTATTCTTTGAATATCTCAATCATTCCAAATATGATAAAATAACTAAACCATTAATTACTGAACAAAGGTTTATCCATTTTTGGCTTTCTTTTACAGAGGAACTAAAGATATTCGAATCCATTAGTAGACATCTTTTGTAATACATCAAAAATTTTACTGAGGAAGAATATACTTGTAGAAATTGTAAAATATTTCTACAATTCCCAATCCAACAGAATGCTAGTGTAACTGACAGTCCACATTGCTTACTTCCTGGTTTTCACTAGAAATAAAGGATTCTAATGCTTAAGAATGCCAATCAACATATGTAATTAAAACTACTTAGGAGGGGGGCCTTGCTGGCTCAGTCAGAGAAGCATGTGACTCTTGACCTTAGGGTCAGGCGTTCAAGCCCCACACAGGGTGTAGAGATTCCCTGAATAAATAAAACTTTTTAAAAACCTACTTAGAAATAATAAGGGTGAAAGGAAACTGCTGTATACTCCTGAAACCAATATTACACTGTATGTTAACTAACTGCAATATAAATAAAAAATTGATACAAAAAAATAAAAAGGAAACTGCTGTATATCTGTAACTTAAAGTGGATCCTGAATTCTCCTCGTTTCCTCAAATGTCTGGCTATAACTCTCCAGACTACCGTTTCCAAGTTTCTCCCACCCTCTGACTTGGAATCACTAAGAACAAAGGCTGCCCTTGAACCTCCCTGGAAGAAACCATAACCGGTCCTTCTCACTGCCAAGACCACAGCCAAACTTCAGGGACTTGAACTGGGGTCCACTTCTCCCAACTAAAAGGGACTCCTCCAGGCTCCTGGAACTGCATACCAGCTGGAGATCTAAAATTAAA
>PITA01005619.1:0-108526 GCA_004023965.1 Spilogale gracilis | reverse complement strand
TATGTGTGCATGTGTGTGCATGTGTGCATGTGCATGTGTGTATACACTTGCACGTGCATTCTTACCCACCCTTCTCTGATCACCTGTGTCTCCCCTGACTCAGGCCCCTAGACTTTCTGGAGTCGTCCTCGTTAGCGGCCCGTGTGATTCCTCGTGTGAGGGGATTTAGTGCCTCTCGTAAAACTCCACTTCACCTTGTTTTCTTTTCTCCTCTCTCTCTCTCTGCCCTGGGCTGCCTAGCCTGCGTTTCTCCCCTGTGCTTGGCCAGATATATCAAATAATGCATCCACTGTGCAGGAGGAAATGACCCTTGGGTTCAGGGTTTTATTTTAATGGGGCCTGAGCGCTGCTAACAGCTCCATGTTTCCCCTGTTTGACCCTTTCCCGATCCAAGTGCCGGGGCACCCGTGCTGGATCCCAGGTGCTTCAGGCCTCGCCAAGACCCTTGGTTTATCATCGGGCTTCACCCTGCCTTCCCTCTGCCTGTGGGTTTTTTCTTTATAGTCCCAGTCTAGACCGATGATCCCCCCTCTCTTCTTGTCTGTCTCCCGGTAGGACCCATGGGACTGGCAGTGTCCGGGAGCAGCTGTCTGTTTCTTGTGCCCCCTTTCTGGACTGTCGGGCAGTAGCTGGAATCTCTATACCACAACAGGAGGTCTGCCCTTCCCAAAGGTTGAATGAAAGAATGAACAAACAGCGAACGAAAAGCAGGAAGCTGAGCTGGGCGTTCTGCCCCAAGTGGGCCTTTGATCCCAGAAGACGTGGCTTCAGCCATCCCAGCATTGGAAGATGCTGCTTTGGGATGTGGTCCTGCTCCTTTCTCCTGTGTGACCTTGGGCAGGTGTCTTTACCTTTTGGAGCTTTAGTTTGTTCCTTTATTTGCAGTGTTTTATTATTATTTTTTTTGTAACAGAAGTGTCTTGGGGTTCTACTTTTTTATTGAAAATATATACATATACATAAAATAACAATAATAGTCTCCATGGATCGCACTCTGCAGCAGGCTGTGAGGATTATTAAGACGGATGAGGAAGCTGAAGCCTGAGAGGCGAGTGGCCTAGCTCCCATGCATGTGGTGGACCCCTGTGGGGACCTATCGGTCCCTTAATGGACATCGGTCACAGCAGCCACCGAGCGGCTAGCACTGCAGGGCAGGGATCCAGAGCACCACCCTCGCACAAGGGAAGAAACAGCCTGAAGAATGTGTTCGTGAGAATAAGACACTTGGCATCAGAAGGACCAGGGTTTGTGTCCTAGCTGTGCCACTTCCTGGCTGAAGGACCCCAGGCAAGTCCCTTTACCTCTTGGGGTCTCAGTTTGCTCATCTTTGAAAGGGGTGAGAAACAGGCTTCTGCGGATTGAGCATGTGGTGGACATGAAAACAACAGGCAAACTGTAAAGTGTTGCATATTCATCCCGGAAATGAGCATCTGTAATGGGCCCACTTCCTGCTAGGCCCCTCTCCAGGGCCTGAGGGAATAGCACCGAACATGACAGCCAGGTCCTGGTCCCTGGAGGTGACTTTCCAGGGGTCCGAGCCGGACGGTCAGTCAGGAAGCCAGTGAGAGTTTGGAGGTTGGTGGTGAGGGCAGGCGGTGGGGCGCTGGTGTGGCTGGGCCTGGGAAGGCCTCTCTGGGGAGAGGTTGGGACGTGAGAGTCAGTTCCTGAGGCTCTTGAGGCATGTGTCATAAATAGAGGGACAGCCCCAAGGAAGGGAAGAGTGGGTCTGGCCGAGGGACGAGAGGAGTGGTTGGGGTGGCCAGGGCGGAGCAGGGGCGGGAGGCAGGCCAGAGTCTGCAGGGCACGAGGTGTCGAGACACAGTGAGGATGGTAGGTGGCTTTCCCATGGCTGCTGATGGGACTCACGGTCCCCACCCTGGCCGAGGGTCCGTTGAGTGCTGCCTGTGTGCAAAGTCCCCCTTAGGGGCGGGATGAGGCACCTTCCTGAGCCCCTCATTTCTCTGGCCTGACAGGAAGATGAAAGGGAAGGGTTAGGGGCAGGAATGGGGTGTGGGAAGAAATCAGGGGGCAAGAGAAGCCCTGAGGTTCACAGGTGCTGTGTGTGGGGGGAACGGGCCAGGCAGATGCCTGGAGCTGGACCCACAGAGGCTCAGGAACACATTTCCAGAACAGCTCTTGAGGATGTCCCCAGCACAGGGACTGTCCTGGTCAACATAGGGATCCCACATCCTCAAAAAAACCCCAGAGATCAAGCACTCATTCACAGATCATGAGCCTTAGTAAAATGGGTCTTTCTAGAAATGTCATGTTTTCCCCACTGCAATTGGTCGGATCGAAGGCATTTTCACTTTTAAGCTCCCCTCGTCGTCGGCTCTGTCCTTGATTCCGGGCTGGAGTAAGTCCCAGTCTTCCCATCTTTCTGGCTGAGCGGCGTCCGGCAAATGGTACCACCTCTCTGTGCCTCTGTTTCCTTGGCTGTGAAGCAGAGGCGAGCTAGAGGCAGGGCAGCTGGATGTCTGTGATGCTCAGCTCTGGGCGTATTCATTCACAGACCCGATGCCTTTCTCCGGGGGGTGGGGGGACAGAGAGATTTGGATTGGCCCCAGGAAACAGCAGTTGCCCTCCTTGATCACAGCGCGTGGGGGGCGGGGACAGGAAGGGGAGTCTGGTGGGGTGGGGGTGGGACGAGGGAGGCAGCAGAGCTTGGGCCTCCTGGGGGCCTGACAAGGGACAGCTGTGCTCTGTGACAATGAAGTCTACCAGCTCTAAGACATGGCAATCGTGCTCCTGCTCCGACCCCCACTCCCGCCACCTCCCCATCCTCCCACAAAAGCAAGTGCAGGGGCTTCACGACCCCAAAGGGGGGACTAGCAGCTGGAGCCAGGAGCGGGCAGCAGCCTCTTCTGGGAGTGGGTCCAAAATGCAGATGCCCAGGCCCCGCTGTATCTTACCAAACCGGACTCTGCCCTCCCACAAGAGCCACAGGTCCTTTGTGAGCAAAGTCTGGGCAGCGCTGATCTAGGGAACAGGTAGGATGACGTCCAGCACATTCTTGTCTGTGGCTGGGGTCCCTTGCTGGGGGGCGGGGTGGGGGAGGGGAAGCGAGGAGGGCATGCCAGAGCTGGAGGCAGTTTGAAGGACCCTTTGCACATCGCTGGGCCCATACTGAAGACTGAGTGAATGGGGCTGTCCCATTGCTGGGTCCTCCTGTCCCAGGATCGACTCTCAGGGTGGAAGGGACTCTGGACGTCAGAGAATCCACCCTTCTATTCTACAATTGAATCACCTGTATGGTGTCCTGCTGACCGGTGACCAGCCTCTGCTTGATCCCCTCTGATGACGGGACACTCACTCTCAAGGCAGTTCATTCCAAATCCTGTTGGTCCATTGGTAGCTTTTTTTTTTCTTTTTTAACTTTTTTTTTTTGTTTTTAAAAAATTGAGGCATAATCGGCATACCACATTATGTTAGTGTCAGGTGTACAATGTAATGATTCGATCTTTGTATAGATTGCTGGTGATCACCTCAGTAAGTCTCGTTGGCAGCTGTCACCACAGAGAGCCACCACTTTTCTCTTGTCCTGAGAACTTTCAAGATCTAGTCTCTTGGCAACTTTCAACCGTGCAATACAGTATTATTAACGATAGTTGCCATGATGTACATCACATCCTCATGACTTAGTTATTTTATAACTGGAAGTTTGTACCTTTTGGTCCCTTCTCCCATTTCACCTACTTCCACCCCCAGCCCCTGGCATTGCACGTCTATTCTCTGTATGTACGAGTTCGGTTGTTTTTTGTTTGGGGTTTTCTTTCTTTTTTTCTTTTTTTCTTTTTTTTTTTTTTTCAGATTCCACATATAAGAGCGACCATACAGCATTTGTTTTTCTCTGCCTGGTTTATTTCACTTAACCTAAGACCCTCAAGGTCCATCCGTGTTGCTGCAAATGGCAAGATTTCCCTCTTTGCTGGGGCTGAATAATACTCCCTTGTATACAGAGACCACATCTTCTTTAGCCATTCACCCACTGATGGACACTTGGCTTATTTTCCATATCTTGGCTATTGTAATCATGCTGCAATGAACACGGAGTGCAGATGTTTTTTAAAACTAATATTTTCATTTTCTTCAAATACCCAGAAGTGGAATTACTGGATCATGCGGTAGTTGTATTTTTAATTTTTTGAGGAACCTCCATACTGTTTTCCACGGTAGCTGCACCAATTTACATTCCCATCAACAGTGCACGAAAGTTCCCTTTTCTCCACATCCTCCCCCACACTTGTTATTTCCTGTCTTTTTGATAATAACCATTCTGACAGGTGCAAAGTGATATCTCATTGTGGTCTTGATTTACGTGTCCCTGATAATGAGGGACCTTGAGCATCTTCTCAGGAACCTATTGGCCATGTGGCTATCTTCTTTGGGAAAATGTCTATTTAGTTCCTCTGCCCATTTTTAAAAAATTGGATTGTTTGGTCTTTTTGCTATTGAGTTGCATGAGTTCTTTATATAATTTGGATATTAACATCTTATCAGATAGATGATTTGCAAATATTTTCTTCCACTCAGTAGGTTATATTTTTATTTTGTTGGTGGTTTCTTTTGCTCTACAGAAGCTTTTTAGTTTGATGTGTTCCACTGATCTATTTTTGCTTTTGTGTTTGTTGTTGTGGTGGTGGTGATGATGTCAAGTCCAAAATATTATCACCAAGGCCAATGTCAAAGAGCTTACCATCTATGCTTTTTCCTAAGAGTTTCATGTCTTCCATTCAAGTCTTTAATCCATTTGAGTTCATTTTCGTGTCCGGTGCAAGACAGGGGTGCTGTTTCATTCTTTCACGGGTGGCTCTCTCGTTTCCCAGCGGCACCAGTTGTTGAAGAGCCTGTCCTTTCCCCCGCGTGTATTCTTGGCTGCTTTGTCGTAGATCTATTGACCATATATGACTGGGCTTCTTTCTGCATTCCCCTCTGTGTTCCATGGAGCACATCGCACATCTATCTGATCCGATAACAAGTTCCAGGCACCTGGGTCTTCTCTCCGGTCTCTCTACCATCCCTCATGATGCTCCAGGCCCCCCACTCTTCTTCCCTCCCACCTCCCAACCTTCTTATTTGTCTTTCTTATTTGACCTTCCAGCCTGCAGGCCTGAGCACAGACTCTGGGTGCAGAATGCAGATAAGACATAGGAGCCCACAGCAGCTTCCTCTTAGGGGATGGACTTAACCGATGACACAGCCCTCGAAGGGCTTATCTTTCTTTGAGTGTCCTAAAAGGCCCAGCTTTCTGCAACATAAAGGTGGGGCTCCTAGCCTGCCCCCCTTCCTCCCTTAGCCAGAGGAGGGTCAGGCCAAGTCTGCCACGTGCCAGGAAGACCAGAGATGACCCCAGCCAACCGTAGGCATTTGTAACTAAACATATGATTCTTTCCTCTTTTCCTTTAATTACACAATAAAATAAGTTCATTGAAAAAACATGTGAAACAATTCAGAAGTAAAGTAAGAAGCAGCATCCTTTTCCGCCTTTCCCCCTCCCCAAATCTTAATGTGTATCGACAGTTTGGTGTGGCCCTGGGCATTCCCCCCCCATATGTAAATAAATGTTCCCCCCTCCCCCGCAAAGGGCACACTATACTACACACAGTGATAGCTCATTGATCAGGGCTCTGTTTCCACATTGGCACATAGAGCCCAAACCCATTTTTTTCTTATTTATTTTTTTTTAAAGATTTTATTTATTTATTTGACAGACAGAGAGATCACAAGTAGGCAGAGAGGCAGGCAGAGAGAGGGGAAAGCAAACTTCCCGCTGAGCAGAGAGCCCGATGTGGGTCTCTATCCCAGGACCTTAACATCATGACCTGAGCCGAAGGCAGAGGCTTTAACCCACTGAGCCACCCAGGCGCCCAATTTTTTTCTTATGTTTTAAGTGACATATTAAAGACAGCTTTATTAACTATTCTCAGAATGATGGTGAGCCTGTGGCTGGCACACAGCAGCATGAAGGGTTTACGTGAAAGGCACATTGTTCTCAGGGCAGACCCCCATCCCGCCCCAGCACTGACACCGACCCTGACTCAGAGGTCTCTATGCACACCTGATCGTGGGCTCCCCTGTGGAAATGCCACGGGCAGAGGCATTCTGTGTTGGGTCTCGTGGTTGCCCAGGGGCACCAGGGCTGGGTAGGCCACACCTGTGACCCAACTCTTGCTGATGACACTTAAGTCTCCCTTAACCTTGTACTCCCAGAGAAGGTGGCAGGCATCCCACTCCCCAGATGCCCTTAGACCTGTGTAGGAAACATCCAGAAAAGGGCTGGCTGGGCCACAGCAGCACCCAACTGTGATCAAGCCGATGCACAGTCTCATCCGTGAACCTGAGGGCCCCTGTTTTCTGGGAGCCAGACCAGGAAAGGATAACAGAGGAGGGGAAAGGGCACCGGGCCAGGAGCCGGGACACCTGGCTTCCAGCCCCTGCTCTGCTGCTCCCCTGCTGGGAATTTCAAAAATTCACTTTCTCTCCCTGGGCCTATTTCCTCACCCTCTAATGGGGATGCTGGCCTCGGGGGTACTAGAGGCCTTGCCTGCCTTGCAAGCAGGACCCAGTCTCTAAAATTGCAGCGGGAGGGCCCTTCTCCAGCTCTCATTATAATTATTCCCTGAGACCTGACTCTCTGCTCTGGGTAACCATGGAAGGGCTCTTGGACTTTTCCAGTGTTTGGGGTTGGGGCTGGGGGTTCAGTTTCTGTTCCAGGAGCTGTCTGCATGGGGCTGGCCTGCCTGTGGACCCCTCAGACAGAAGTGGCACTGGGATGAGAGAGGGGCCGTAGATAGCTGGGGGAGAGTCTCAAAGATCCTTATGAAGGCCCTTTTGCATCAGCTTCCGATCTATGACTTGAAGTCCTGTCTGGTGACCGCAGGAGGGGCTTCTGTCATTTAGGGTCCAACCAAAAAAACAGAAACATTCTAGGTATTTCAGACAGAGAGACTTAATATAGGGAGTTAGTTACACAGGTCATGGGAGAGCTGAGAACCAAAGAGGGGATGATGAGTCAGCCCAGAGATTAGCTGGTGTGGGGAACTGCCCCTGCTGCAGGGATGGAGGGAGCTGGGCAGGTGGCTGGGTCAGCAGAGCCCAGAAACTGGTGGAGAGCAGATCTCATCTGGGGAGAAAGATTCCAGCTTCTCACTCTTTATCCCCCTCTTAAGACTCCCCAGACCCTGCTGGAAACCCACAGACACTGGCCGCCTTGCAACACCGGAAGGAAGGTGTTTGAGGCGAGAGGCCTGGGACTGGCCCCACGGCTACTTGTCCTTGAATGCTTTGGGTGCTGGGGAGCTCACTCTAACTCTGGAGGGAGCAGCAACAGCCCATTTCATTGCTGGCTGAGAATGAATGTTGGCTCAGAATAAGGAAGAAATTTCTCTGCGACTCCCCACCTAAACCAAGAGCTCTGTCTTCAGAGCGTCAGCCCTTTGTGTAGTAGGGCAGTTGGCCGCCTCAAGCCTCCATGCTTCACTCACGCTCTCATATCTGCCAGGAATGTGCTTCCCGCTCCTCACCGCTTGGCTAATTTACCCATCTTATGAGATTGAGCTCTTCCAGGAAACTTCTGGCACACCCTGTGCCCTTCTATTACACCTCATACTTCGTTCTCTGTTCTGCACTAACCGCGTCATGGTAGACGTGGACTTCCGTGTTTGGCCCCCCTCACCCACCGGGGGCGCGGAGTTTGGTGGCCTCGGGCAGTGACGCATTGCAGAAATACCTCCCGGATCCGAGCCCACCAGGGCTTTGCATACGTAATCTAACCTAATCCTCCCAATCACTGAAAGTAGCTGTGATGAATCCCCAGTCTTTAGCTGGAAGATTGGCACAGAGCTGGGATTTGAACCCAGCTTCTTCTGGCTGGGACGGCCACGTTCCTTAACCATGGGCTATGTGGTCTAGCCACAGCACAGCTGGGCAGGGGGCGCAGCAGCCTCACTGGGACATTTTCGGTTCAGCTTCTGCTGCCTCTCCCCCCACCCTCCCTCCCAGCCCCTACGTCAGCCCCTTAGGGACGAGGATGGCGTTCCCATGGCCACTTCTCCATTCTGAAATGACCAAGCGGCCAGGCTGGGACGGCGGCTCTAACCACAGATTGACAGATGTTTCCATGTGTGGAAGTGGGGTTTGAGCCTTGAGGCTCTGTTTTCATGGTTCCCTTTTCGGCTCTTTTCCTTGGGCGACGTGGCCCATCCTGGTTTCGTGACCCTGATGTGTTTCCCATGTCCATTGCTCACAATCTTTAGAATGTCCTTATCAGTCCTTTTGGTGAGCACAGCATCTTCCGGTTTGCAGAGCCTGGTTTGTACATATTAGCTCACTGGATCTTCCCAGCAAACCTAGGACGGGGCTTATTTGATAGGTGAGGGCTCAGAGAGGCTGCGAAATGTGTCCCTGAAGCACCGTGTTAAACTGTGCGATGGAGCTGTGGGAGGCTGGTAGCGTTATTATTCCTATTCTAGAAGTAGGGAACTTGAAGCTCAGAGAGGGTAGCTGACTTGCCCAGGGTCACACAGCAGCAAATCCAGACCCATCTAGCCAACTCTTGAGAACAGCTATAAAACTGAGCATAAATGAATTGCTGTATTTCAACAAATCTGACATCACTTCATACAGACACACCACTATTTTATATGCCTATTTTATATGCCATAGGAAATAAAAATGTTGTCAAAGAGGCTAAGATAATACTTTCTTATCACTTAGAATTTTTTTATTTCACACTTATTAAAAAAGTTCCTTTAAAAAAAAGAGCTCCTTTAGACTTAGGTGCATGACATATACATATCGCTCTTATACACACATAAAGGGAAAATTTATGTGAAAATGAAACGATATGAAATTTACACAAAAATAAACTTCATCACATTCAAAATCTGACTCTGATTCAGAGTGACCAATGCCTGTGCTTCTTTTAAAAAAAGATTTTGTTTATTTATTTGACAGAGTGAGAGTGTGGACAAGAAGGAAGGAGAGGGAGGTGAGGGAGAGGGAGAAGCAGGCTCCCTGCTGAACAGAGAACCTGACTTGGGGCTCGATCCCAGGACCCTGAGATCATGATCTGAGCCAAAGGCAGATGCTTTTTTTTTTTTTTTTTTTTTTTTTTTTTAAAGATTTTATTTATTTGACAGAGAGAAACACAGCCAGAGAGGGAACACAAGCAGGGGGAGTGAGAGAGGGAGAAGCAGGCTTCTTGCCGAGCAGGGAGCCCGATGTGGGACTCGATCCCAGGTCTCCAGGATCATGACCTGAGCCGAAGGCAGTGGCTTAACCAACTGAGCCACCCAGGCGTCCCATGAGCCAAAGGCAGATGCTTTATCGATTGAATCACCCAGGCACGGCTACCTGTGCTTTTTCAAACAATATTTGTTCTCTGTGTCCCCAAGTGTTGATTTCTCTCTCTTTCTGTTTTTAAACATATTTTATTCAACAAAAGCTTGCATATAATAAAGTGCAGAAATCATAGATGCATCTGATCAGTTTCCATCTGTGTAAGTATACATCTGTGATCAGTGGTGGGCTGATTGTTAAATATTTAGGAATTTTGCAAACCAGCTTTTAAACTGTTTATTGTCCAAAATCAGTCATCATGGGAATATTTACACCATGGAAACAGGCAAATTTAGGGCTTTTTTTCCCCCCTCAGAGACCAGTTTACCAGCCCAGTATTGAGCAACCAGTGGGTTTAGGAGAGAGATTTCCAGCACCCCTAGAAGGCTAACTTTATGTTCCCCCTAACCCCTCTGCCACAAGCCAACCATTCAGAAGCAGTATTTCTTCTGAGAATTCATAGGTAGACTGAGGGCCGCTGGCTCTGCACTGGGGCGTAATCCCCACTTTTGACTCCCACAGGAAGAATGCTGCTCAACGTGTCTGCATGCTCCCCCTCCCCGGCCCTGTGCCCGCAGCCTTCTGGTCCTAGGGGCGAAGAAGAACACTCCAGTATTGTCTCCAGGATTTTTTTTTCCCAAGCCACAGAAACCCATCCTAGAGAGATGCTGGACTTGAGAAGTCCATCCAGAGGGCCCCAGGCCAACAGCTGTAGTAAGACACACCCCAGTTTTCAGCGATATTAAAATGTGAAAATGGAGCCTCTTAGAACCACGGAAATACATACCCTACAACCCTTTTGAATGTCTTCCTTTACAGTTTCCTTTAAGAAGCAGCTCGTCTCGGTGATGGGGCCCATAAAGGTGTGCCTGCATTCCCTGGTGGCCAGTGACACCCCACTCACGGGGTACCCCGCTCTTGCACGAGTGGGGTCTGCCAGCTTCTCTGGGGTCAGCTGGCTGTTACTGCCTCTGGCCCCGACCTGGAAAGAGAATTAGAACCCCGTGGAAAATCTCAGCTTTGCCACCAGCCTGCTTCTGGATGTCTCTGGGGATTGCTCAAAGGGTCGCTTATGGAGCTGCACCTCAGACACAGCCTGTGATGACTGTTTCAGGGTCAAGATTGTCTCCTCCACCTGGCCATGACCTTCTGTGACTGGCTTTTAATCACCCTCGTGTTACCTCTGAGCCCAGCACGCCCCTGACCTGGGCCAGGTGCCCAGGTTATATTTGGATCAATGAGCAGATGACAGAGCAGGGATGGAGAGACTTCATTCTGAAGCCTGCCTGTTTCACTGCCCCAGAGAAAGCAGCTTCTCTGTCAGATCCCCGGGAGCACCTGAGATGCCCACGCAAAATGGCTGCGCAGGAGTCTGGGGGTGGAGAACATGACTCATGTGACCCCTTTGGAGACGTCAGAACTCACGTGCTATTTGAGTCCTCGCCCTGGGGCCAGACACAGAGCACTTGGCATGAATCCATTCAGTGTTTCTCAAACTGTGGTCCACAGACCAGCAGTGTCAGCATCCCCCTGGAACTTGCCAGAAATGCAAATTCTTGGGCTCCTGCTGGATCTGAGACCCTGGGGATGTGGCCAGCAGTTTGCCTTTTGACAAGTTCTCCAGAAAGTTCTGCTGAGAGCTAATATTTGCAAATCACGGCATGAGCTCATGAGTCTGCCCACCAGTCCCGTGAGGTAGATACTGTTATCATAAAGAGAAAAGCCAGTGGCGCCTGGGTGGCTCAGTTGGTTAAGCGACTGCCTTTGGCTCAGGTCATGATCCCGGAGACCCGGAATCGAGCCCCACATCGGGCTCCCTGCTCGACGGGAGGCCTGCTTCTCCCTCTCTCACTCCCCCTGCTTGTGTTCCCTCTCTGGCTGTGTTTCTCTCTGTCAAATAAATAAAATCTTAAAAAAAAAATAAAGAGAAAAGCCTCGGTCATGCCAGTCGGTCCTCAACGTGTACAAACTGGAAGGCAATTGTTTTTAAAAAGCGGTGCATTCCTACACCATACAATTAACCCTTTTATAAAGTGTACCATTCAGTGGTTTTTAATAGAGTCATGAGGTTATGAGACCATTATCACTCATTCCCGGAAACGTTCATTCCCACCAAAGGAACATTGTACCTTTCGGCAGTCCCTGTTCATCCCCACCCCCGCACTCCTGCACCCCTGCCCCTGGTCCTGGGCAACCTCTCATCTCCTCTCCATCTCTATGGATTTGTCTATTTTAGACATTTCATATAAATGGAATCATAAAATTTGTGCTTTTGTTTCACTGAGCCTCATGTTTACAAAGTTTATGCATGTTGTAGCGTGTGTCAGTCCTCTATTCCTTTTTTGTGGCTGAGTAATATTCCCTTCTATGGACAGATTACATCTGGCTTACCCATTCACCCATTGACCGGCTTGGGTTGTTTTTACCTTGTGGCTATTGTGAAGAGTGCTACCAGGAATATTTGTGTACAAGTACTTGTTTGAACATCTATTTTCAATTCTTTTGGGTGTCTGTCTAGGATCAGAATTGCTGGGCCATGTGATAACTCTGTGTATAACTTTTTGAGGAACCGGCAGGCTGATTTCCAAAGTGGTTGCGCCATTTTAAAATCTCACCAGCTGTGTATGAAGGTTCTAATTCTTTGACACTCTTGCCAACACTTGCTATTTCCTTAATTTTTCCTTATTGTAGCCATTCTGGTAGATGTGAAATGGTATCTCATTGCATTTTCAATTTTGCATTTCCCTCACACTTAGTGATGTCATGCATGTTCACATGCTTGCTGGCCATTTGCATATCACCTTTGGAAAGATGTCTATTTAAGTCCTTTGTGGTTTTTTTTTAAATTGAATTTTTATCTTTTTGTTATTGAGTTTAGGAGTTCTCTATATATTCTGGATATTAATCCTATATATCCGATATATGATTTGCAACTATTTCTCCCATTCCATAGGCTGTCTTTGGACTCTGTCCATAGTCTTTTGCTGTACCTTTCTTTTTTATCTTGATGAAGTCCAACTTATCTATTTTTTCTTTTGTTGTTTGTGTTTTCGTGTTGTATCTAAGAATTCAAGGTCATGAGGATTTAAGCCATATGTTTTCTGTTTCAAAAGAATTTATTTATGTATTTGAAAGAGAGAGAGAGAGCAAGCGTGAGGGGGGGAGGGGCAGAGGGAGAGGGAGAAGCAGGTTCTGTGCCGCATGTGGAGTCCAGCACAACGCTTGATCCCATGACCCTGAGATCTTGACCTGAGCTGAAATCAAGAGTTGGATTTTCAACGACTGAGCCACCCAGATGCTCCAACTCCTTTATTTTCTTCTGAGAGTTTTATTTCTTCAGTGTTTACATTTAGGTCTTCAATCCATTTTGAATTGATTTCTGTAGACTGTGTGAGGCGAAACTCATATTATCGCATGCGGATGTCCAATTGTCCCAGCGCCATTTGTAGAAGAGACTAGGAAGAGGCAATGTTTTAAAGAAAAATGTCAAGTAAAATACTAGCGTAGCTGATATGTGTCAGACATGGCAAAAAGCAGGAAGGTGATACTTGAGTGAGATGCTCTTTCTAGTGGATTCTTGCTCCTTAAGGATCTCCTCTGTCCTGAGATCATGAAAGATGCCAGGACTGAGGTGATGTGGCCACTGGTCTCTCCCAGAGGGGTAATGTAGCAAGACCGCAGCCAGGTTTCCCCTCCTCTGCTTTTCCTAGACCTATATCTATGAACGAGGGCTTTCTGGGAGAAAAGGGAGTGATCTCTGTCACTTGCTCACCCAGTACCTAGCTGCTCCTTTCTCTTCCCCTAACTGGACCTTGGTCCAGCTACCAGGCCCAGCACCTGTCACATCTGGCCAAATTCTGTTCCAAAAATAACCTCAAGAGCATTCGGATATGTTTTCTTGCCTGGACGAATGACACTTCTGTCCACAGCCTGGACCCAAGTTCCCATTGGGTGGGGTGGCAGTCCTCACCTCCTGAAAGTTGGTAGAAGTGTGTGGTTTTTCCTTTTCTCATTTTGCTTTTGGAACATAAGTACCTTTCCAAGTCTCTCCGGCCAAAAGATGACAGTGCGGATCTTCTGACCTCCCCGCCTCAGCTGAGTGGCTCCATGAGCTGCCCATCTTCCCATCACCTACATGGTCCTGGCTGTATTAATTTTGTAAGACTATCAAACCAACGTGCCACACACTGGGTGGCATAAAATACCAGAAATGTATTCTCTCACAGACCAAAGACTGGAAGTCCAAGATCGAAGTGTCCTTGGAGTTGGTTCCTTCTGCAGACTCTGAGGGAATGTCTCTTCCAAGCCTCTCTCTTGGCTTCTGGTGGCAGCTGGCAATCCCTGGTGTCCCTTGACTTGTGCAACATCACTCCAATCTCTGGCCCTCGCCCTGGGTCTCTGTATGTGTCTTCTCCTCGTATAATGACACTGTTGGATGAAAAGCCCGACCGACCCCAGTATTACTTAATTTTAACTAGTTACATGTGAAGTGATCCCATTTCCAGATAAGTCACATTCTGAGGTTCCAGGAAAGACATGAATTTTGGAGGGGAGACTATGCCATCCACAGCACCCGGCAATGCCAAGGACATAACTGGGAAAAGGCTGTAGTTGACTCTCCATTTCTGAGAGCCTCCTGTGTGGCTCTGCTTCCAATAGTCTGCACCTGATCCTGGGAGTTAGCACTGACAGGGGCACTTCTTCCATATGAAGGGGTTGACCAGATGTATTGCTCATAGTCCCGTGTGCCGGCCCATGAACCAAACCTGTAGGGAATTCTGACCATGAGGTCACAGGTGTATGTCTAGGGATAGAGATAGGGATGACAGAAGCAGGTGACATGGGGGGGAGGTCTGACATACCTCTTTAGCTACTTGGTTCCTCTAGATCTGTCCAGTCCCGAGTCCAAGGGGTACACCATTTCTATTCCACACGGGGCTGCTGCTATGCCCTCCTACTATTACGTCCTGGTGGATTTGATAATCCCCAGCTCACTTTGGAAGCTCAGGTAGGAGAGTTGCTTCATGTCCCAGGCACTCAGGCTTTCTTAGGATGCGGTAGCAGGCCAACACTGTTTTTCAAAAGGAGAGTTGTTTTCTGCTGCTGACAACCCTAGGAGCTTGCCTTAGTGCTCTTCTACAGGGTTTGCCAGTGACTCTGCCCAATATTCTTCCCTTGCTCTGTGGAATGTTCTCGGCTGTGTGGTTGAAGAGCAGGGCATCGTAGCTTGGACCTTGGTGGAGTTGTCTCCCTCTTTGTCTCAAAGCTGAGGGCTTTCTCTAACAAATGTCAGTGAGGATGTGGAGAAATTTGAAGACATGTGCGCTGTTGGTGAGGACATAAAGTGAGGCGGCCGCTGTGGAAAACAGTATGGCGGCTCCTCAAAACATTAAAAATAGGACTACCGTATAATCCAGCCATTTCACTTCTGGGTAGGTACCCCAAAGGATGAAAAGAAACATTTGAAGAGATATTTGCACACTCATTTTCATAGCAGTGTTACAATAGCTAGAGCATGGGAGAAACCCATCAATGGATGAATGAATGAGCGAAATGTGGCATGTCCATACAACAGAATGATATCCGCCCTGAAAGAAGAAGGAAATCCTGTCCTTGCTACAATGTGGATAGACCTTGAGGACATGATGCTAAGTGAAATTAACAGTCACAGAAGCACACCTGTGATTCCACTTAAATGAGGAACTTAGAATAGTCAAGATCATAGAGACAGAAAGTAGAATGGTGATTGCCAGGAATTGGGGGGTTATTGTTTGATGGGGATAGAGTTTCATTTTGACAAGATGTAGAGTTCTGGAGGTGAATGGTGGCGATGGTCACATGACAGTGTGAATATATTTAATGCCACTTACGATTGCTAATGTAGACTTGAAGTGGTTAAGATGGTATATGTATGTTATGTGTATTTTAACACAATTAAAAAAAAAAACCACTAGCATTCTAATCACCTAATAGGCCAGAGTAGCATTCCCAAGTGTGGTATATGCTGCTTCCAAATTCAAAGAGGCCAAAGAGGGTGCCTTTAAACAATGGATTCCCTCCAAGTTCTAGAGGTCAGAAGCCCGAAATCAAGGTGTGGGCAGGGCCGGGTTTCCTCTGAGGGCTCTGGGGGAGAATCCGTTCTCTGCCTCCATTAGCCTCTGGTGGCTCTGGACACTCCCTGGCCTGTGGCTTCATTCCTCCAATCTCTGCCCCTGTGGTCACATTGCTTCCTCATCTTCTCTGTGTATTTCTCATAAGGACATTTGGCATTGGATTTAGGTCCTGCTCAGACAACCTAAGATGATCTCCTCATCTTGAGATCCTTAGTAAAGAACCATTTTTCCAAATAAGGTAGTATCTACAGGTTTTGGGGACTGAACATGGACATATCTTTTGGGGGGCCTTTTTTGGCCTACCGTGTGGTAGAAGGTGAAAGGTGCAACAGTATGTGTTTTGTCTCAGGAGACAGCTCAGCCTCAGCCCCTTGGCTCCTTGGTGTCTTCATGAACATGATGGACCCCTGAGTCTTCATGAGGTTTACCTTCTACCCTCTGGTACACATGGTCTTGCCTCTCTCTGCTCCCTAGATTCACAGCAGCAGGGGAAGGGGGGCACTGGCCCCTGAAGGGGGTGTGGGTAGCTTTCTAGAAGCTTCCACTACAATATCCTCAATAATCTTGACATTCCACAGGCATGACTCATGTCCATCAAGTAGACATTGCATGAGGGTTGGCTGCTAATGGCGCACAGTAGGGATCTTTCCTAGGGATCAGCAAGCCACAGTCTGGCTGGCGGACCCTGGAGTCCAAAAGTTGGGCTCTCAGTGGGGAAGGGGCACCTCAGTGGGCAGTTCATGCTCCAGAGTTCCCTGGGAGACCAGAATGAGGCCCAGTCTCCAGCTCAAAGACCTCACGGATTAGCTCTCTCCCTTTGCTCTGTCTCCCTCCCCTCATTGCACTCCTGAAAGCCCACGGCCCACGGATCCCTACCTCTGGATCTGCCTCCAGGAACCTGAGCTAAGACAGTCCCTGGCAGTGATCTGATGGGGAATGGGGCCTTAACACAGCCCCCGGGGCAGGGCCAGGAAGCTGCTCTGGGGCCCCCGCCTTGTAAGGGCCAACTGCTTTGGCTCCTCTCTGGTGCCAGACGTCATGAAGAAAGTCCTGGTTCAATCAGTAGCCGTATACCCGATTCCAGCCACTGTGCAGGTCTGCCCTCCAGAGAGACTGCAGCAGGCCCAGCTGCTGAGATGGGGTGGTCCCGTGCCCCAGGTTTCCTCCAGCTCCCTCTTCTATTTTATGTTTTACAGCCCTTATTACTATCTGAAATCAGGCGACAGATTTGACTGTGACCTTCCTCTCCACTGAGGGCCCCCCACTGAGCAGGGCTGGACCTAGGGACCTTCACAGCTGTCTCGAAGCCCCCCCAAGGCTCCCAGGGGTGCTGAACCAAAACCCACCGAATGAATAAAAGAGCAGGCCCACGTTCTTTCACTTGAAGTGGACAGAAGGGAAGAATTCAGGTTTTCTGCGGAGATTCTAAGTGAAGGCCATTTCTGGGGGTCACTGGGGCGAGAGAAATCAGGTCAAGGTAGGCTATCTCCAGGTGCTGAAAATCCCCTTGGCCAGGGCCAGCCCCTCACTGGCCAGTCTTCTTGTTGGGTCTGGCGCAGACCTCAAGGAAATATAACATTTTTAATAAAACCTCAGAGTCAATAAAGCCGAATGGTCTCGGTGCCTCTCTCGCCGGCCCCAGCTGTTGACTTTAGAAGTCAAGAGGTTGGGGTGTTGCCCAATTCCCCGTAGTCCAGGGAGATATAAGCGAGGAGGGCCTGGCCCATTTTCTGTGAAAAAAACACAAAACAAAACAAAACTCACTGGGCCCTGGAAAGATTCCACCGCCAGCCAGAATCAAAGGTCCATTCAGAGCGACAGAACTCCTCACATTCGCTGCTAATGAAAACCAAATTTCGCGTCCCTCTGAGCATTTCCAGGGCTGCAACTGGAAAGGGGCCGCCATGGCGCTCTTGGCCACCCCTCCTGCCACCAGGAGGGCCCCACTGTGTTAAAATCGTTTTATGATAATATGGGCCTCGTATTTTTCTAATTTCAGGCGTTGGTGATTTAGGACTGAGTTGTTTTCATGGAAAAAGAAATAGAACTTGTGTGAGGCAGGGCGAGAAGGCCACCTCGGCAGATAGGCCCCCTGTGTGTGGATCCAGGGGGAAGGAGCTCTGAGGCCCGCCTCCGGGGAGGCCGCGCTCATGGGGAGTCCTCTCAAATGGGGAAGGATGGCCTGGGGGGTCACCAGAGGGTGCAGAGACACGGATTTCCGTCTTTCAGCTTCCTGCTTCGTGACTGTCAGAATCACAACCCAGAAAGGCAGACACATCACTCTCAGAAACAGAGTAAGGGCCATAAAGCCTTGCATCCTTTCTGCTTCTGCTTTCTATTTTATTTTATTATTTAAAATTTATTTGACAGACAGAGAGAGAGAGAGCACAAGCAGGGGGAGCAGCAGAGGGAGAGGGAGAAGCAGATTCCCTGCTGAGCAAGGAGCCCAATGCCGGGCTCGATTAGGCAGATGCCTAACAGACTGAGCCATCCAGCTGCCCCATCTGCTTCTACTTTTTAAAAGAAAAGATCAGGGGCACCTGGGTGGCTCATTTATAAGTGTCTGCCTTTGGTTCAGGTCATGATCCCAGGGTCCTTGGATCAAGTCCCACATTGGGCTCCCCACTCAGCGGGAAGCCTGCTTCTCCCTCTCTCACTCCCCCTGCTTGTGTTCCCTCTCTGGCTGTGTTTCTCTGTCAAATAAATAAATAATTTTTTTTTTTTAAATAAAAGATCAAAAATTAGAAAGTGATTTCTTGTCCTTTCTTTTTCCCTTTGGTGATCAGTCTTTACGGAAGTATGAGCCCTGGGACACAAACTCGGGTGTGCAGGAAATAGTGTCTTTTCCCTCAAGTCAGCTCTTACTTTGAGTCTCCAATACCTTCAGCTGAATAGGAGCAAACAACCTTTGCAGGTATTGCTGTGCCCTCACTAGGATTGGGAGGGAATTCTGTTCTTGGTCTTCAGTTTCCTCATCTCTAAAATGGGGATAGTGATAGTATATACCTCAAGGAGCTGAGTTAAAAATGACAAAATATTTATAATAATGTCTGGCAGGCAGTATTAGTTATTGTTGTTGTTATTATTTCAAAGATAAATGCCCAGAGAAGGCACCAAACCTAGCATGGAGTTATCAAGGCAGGCTTCCTGGAAGAGGTGATGCCTCAGGTAACTTCAAAAGCATTGGTCCAAACCCAGTCTTGAACTCCTCTGCTTGGATATTTATCAAGGTCTAGAAGTTTAATATGTAATCTCACTGGCAAATGTGCTCATTTTGGAGAACTCTGAAAAACACTAAAAAATATAAAGAAGAATATAGAAAACATCTATAATCCATTCTTCCAGTGATTTCATTCTAGATTACTTTTGTTTCTACCTTTAAAATGCATTGATTGATATACTGTCATACAATGTATACCAGGCTAGATAAGTGTTTATCCCAGAAAAGTGTTTGTATATTTATAGAAAATCAAGTTCTGGATGGGGGAGGAAAAAAAAACACTGAAAATATTAACAATGGTTATCTTTGGAGGGGTGGGATTGTGGGTGATTTTTTTGTGTTCTTTTTAGTAATTTGTATTATCTCCATTTTCTCCCATGACTATGTATTGTTTAGCGTAATTTCTTTTTCTTTTCTTTTTTTTTTTTTTTTAAGATTTTATTTATTTGACAGAGAGAAACACAGCGAGAGAGGGAACACAAGCAGGGGAAGTGAGAGAGGGAGAAGCAGGTCCCCCACCAAGCAGGGAACCCGATGTGGGACTCCATCCCAGGTCTCTGGGATCATGACCTAAGCCGAAAGCAGTCGCTTAACCAACTGACCCACCCAGGCGCCCCTTTAGCGTAATTTCTAATTTTATTTTTATTTTTATTTTTTTAGAGAAGCTGAAGCAGGTTTCACACCTAGTGCAGAGCCTGACACAGGGCTTAATCTCAGGACCTTGAGATCATGACCTGAGCTAAAACCAAGATTCAGATGCTTAACTGACTGAGCCACCCAGGTGTCCCATTATTTAGTGTAATTTTAAAATGTGATTTTATAATTTGTAATACACAGAACTTGGCAACCTCAGACTCAGAGTCTATTTTTCTTTTAAGATTTTATTTATTTATTTGGCAGAGAGAAACACAGCTAGAGAGGGAACACAAGCAGGGGGAGTGGGAGAGGGAGAAGCAGGCTTCCCGCAGAGTATGAAGCCCAAAGTGGGGTTCCATCCCGCGACTCCAGGATCATGACCTGAGCCGAAGGCAGACACTTACCGACGGAGCCACCCAGGCACCACAGACTCAGGGTCTTAGAACTATTAGATCTTTGGACCCGGAGGAGAGTGGGGTGGCTGGAACAGACTCTGAACCCTGAACACTTTAGTCCAGAGGCTGCATGTGGCCTTGGGTGTGGCGGTCAGGGGGTTGTCATGAGGCAGGACAATCTGTGGGGTGGGAGCTCAGGGAGAGGGCAGGGCTATTGTTTTTGCACAGCTGGTAATAACAAAAACTCTTATTGCAACCTTGTCTCCGGTGGCCCCACCAGATGCGACAAACCCCGAGAGCTGAGGTTTGGGGCATGGGGTCCTTCTTGTGTGCCTGAGGAATGCTTTGCTCCTCCTCCCACCATTTTGTGCAGGATTTGCCCTCCTTTGCGTGGACCATTGCAGTAGCCTGTGAACAGGTCTCTTCACCTACATGCAGCCCACCTTCCATGCCACCACGGTGCTGACCCCTCCAACACACACCTATCTGAATGTGCCCCACACCTCAGCTCCCCAGTGCCTGAACAACCAAATCCCCTGCAAGTGGTCTCTGACCCCTGGGACCTGGGCCCACCTGTGTCCTCATCCTGTCACTGTTACTCCTGTCCTTCAGGCCCGTGCACAGGCGGTGCCCTCTGCTTAGAGGGCCCAGCTGCCGCATCTCTGTTGGGTGAATTTCCTGATCTTTCCATCTTGTCCCATCCACACCAGGTATCCCATGGGTTAGCACGCCTGTTCTCCTGTCTGTCAGCCCTATCGGTTCCTCAAGAGCTTGGCTGTGACTTGCCTTTTCTTCTTGCTGTCTGACAGCTGGTGGTACGGTGGGGCTTGGGGCTATGATTGGCGAAGTAGTGAACAACCGTGGCCCAGGCCTTGCAGACAGACATCATGGCACAAGAGCAGAGTGGGGTGGGGAGGCCCGGACAGCTGCCATCCATTAGGACACCAAGGAGGCCACAACTGTTTCCAGCAGCCGGCGTGGGCACAAAGGAAGGGTGGCTCCAGAAAACTGGCCCGGGGCCGCTCCACTTCCCTTGCCCTGAAGCCTTCCTCCCGGCCCGGCTCAAGGCAGGCTTTCTCTGCGGGTGAATATAAATATATAAAGCAGTACGAGTTTAGCTGCAAAACTAAAAATAGGAAGCCTGGAATCCGGCCCCCCAGGCTCCTCCAGCCGCTGGACCACACAGGTGTGGGTGTGGATGTTGGGGCGTGTGGCCCCTCCCCCTTCCAGCTCCCCGGCCCTCATGGGAAGGAATGGGGGGCACTCCGGGTTTCCGCAAGGAACAGTTCATTCTTTCACTCTGGCTGCCCCCACCCCCATTTGTTTGACAGCTCATTTCATTTACGACCCCAAAATGAACCGACCCACTGAGGTGCCATTCCCTGCTCACGTGGCCGAGCGGGTGTCTGGTGTGGTTGAGAGCTGTCCCTGGGCCATGCCGGGGGGGTGGGGGGGTGGGGGCTGGGTACCTGTGTTTATGGGGTCTGCGTCCAGCCCTGACCCTCCCCAGAATACCCCCTGCTGGCCCCCCAGTCTTCTAAGGCCCTCACAGTTTTCCCCTTGGGCACATGTCATTGTCTTGTGCCATAAAACCCTGCCAGGACGTCACTCTCTCAATACAAGCCAGAGCCATCCCCATGGCCAGAAGCCCAATGCAGGGCTGCTCCGAGGGGGGTGGTGCTCTGTCTGGGGGCCACATCCCCTCTCAGGGGGTGCCAGGCACAGCCCCATGCCCAGGGGGCCACCTCTGGGAGCCCCAAGGCCTGCCCCGCCATGCTCAGCCTATGGTCGGGCCAGCCACACACAGGCTGTGGGCCCCACCCAGCCCAGAGAAACTCCCGGAGCCTCCAAAACAGCGGTGCAGAGGTCAAGGGCCTCTCAGACTCCGGGACAAAGTGGCCTCCTCATCCTGGATGGGCTGCTTCATGTCCTGAGCTCCTGATGGCAGCTCAGGAGACATAGGGGCGCCTGGCCAGGGCTCCAGGACTCTGGGCTTGCTGGACTAGGGATGTCAACCTTTACTTCAAGCTGTGTAAACGGCTGCCCCAAAGCTGGCCTGTAGCGATCGTGGGACCTGTGATTCCACTCGACCCAGTGTGTGTTCGGGTACTATTTGAATAGAAAAGATAGCTCAGACAGGGACAGGGACCACCCACTGCTGCACAGCTAAAGGGGGGAAAGCAAATTCTTCTTCCAACCAAGACATTTCCCAGACCCTTCTGAGGTTGAATGTCCCAAGATTAGGAAGTCCCTGGAACCACCACCCTGAGACCCAGCATGTTCCCCATCTGCTGCCACCTGCAGGCCGCCATGGTTACTGCAGCGCCACCTCCACAGCCCTCAAACTCTGGGACCCCACCCCCCTCCCAAGCCCCAGGACTTCTCCCTGCCTTAGTTTATCCCTTGGATGTGCTGGGCATGCTGTTCTGTGCCTGCTGAGGATGGCGATAGAGCTTTGAGTCAGGGGCTCTGGAGCCTACAGCTCCTCTCCCATCATCTGTGCCACCAAAGTGTGGCTGGGGGGAGGGGCTTGAACTGTGGTCCCCTCCTAATGTCTACAAAGTGACCTATGCAAAGTGCATCTATGCAAGCAGTGTGCTGGCTGTTCACGACCAGTCATGCTCATCCCGGGCAGTGTCTGCCCGGGATGAGCACCCTCACTGGGAAATTCTGCGGCTGTGGCTGGGGGCATGCTGGGAGACAACCTGCCACCCCTGGGGCCCAAGGGGTGCTGTGGGGGCAGGAGCCTGGATCAAAGGTTTAGACCGAGGAAATGGAAACTTCCGGTCGGGTGTTGGGTTTCAGGCAGACCAACCTAACAGAAAGGGACAAAGCCTTGGGATTAGGTTTGAAGGATCCTCATTAGAGAATAAGTTCTGTTCTATGAAAATTCCCCTCCTCGGGTCCCACCTGGACAGGCATGGGGTGGGCGGGCAGGCCTCTTTGCTGGCAGGGACCAAGGAAGGTCCCCACGCAGTCACATGCACAGTGCCTGCTGCCGACCACAAACAACTCTGGGGACATGTGAAGCTAGGTGACACCCCCCTCTTTGCACCTTAACTGTCTCATTTGCAGCGTGGGAGAGCTGACCAAGCTGTCTTTGTAGCTCTGATTGCTGCTAAACTGCCCCTGTTCCAGCAAAAACAGGTTCCAGAGGGGCTCTCCTACCACAAGGCTGCGCTCCCTCCACCTGCCTCTGCCCCCGCCCCTCTCTGAGCCCGGGGAACAAGATGGGGTACACTGCTCCTTCAATCTAGTTGTGAAAAGTCACAGGCCACTTGTGAGGGGTGGTGGCACCTTGAAGACTTGTCTGGCATTCCTCTGGGGTCTGGCATTCTTCTGGGGTTTCAGGCCCAGCAGGAGCCCACAGAGGCCTCTGTGGGCATTACTGACAGACCTGGATGCAAGGAGGCCGAGGTGCTGGAGGTCTCCAGAGCAATGGGTTTAATCCAATTCCCGTCCCCAGATCCTGCCCTGTTCCTCCTTGGCCATGGGGGGAGGTCCCCCTTCCACCGCCGACACACACAGCCCTGGAAGTCTGGCATTGGGATCCTTCAACACATCTCAGAGTTATATTATTGTAACAAATCAGTCAAAATTCCATTTTCCAGTTAAATAGTAAAGACAGACAGTTTACTGTACAGCAAGTTGTGCATTTAAAACAAACACACTAAGCAAATTATAGTGCAAAGCAGTTTCCACGCTACCCCCCTTCCCAGCTCTGGGATGGTTTTACTGAAGATGTGTGTGTGTCGCGCATTAACACCTCAACGTGACAATATGTCACGAAGGATCTGTACCCGCCACCACTAAGCTTACAGTAATACGGTATTAAAACTCCTCCGTTCCCTTGTGCTTTCTAAATCAGTGTTCGCCTAAGACAACTTTAAAGCAGCCTTGTACGTGAGGACCCATTTCTAGCCGCCCCAGCTGTCTGTACCCACTGTGGGCCTTAAAAGCAGACTCAGCGTGGCTGTCATCACTTTTAGTCGAGGGGAGGGCGTGGGAGGGGGGGATCCATTTGTTTTCTGTCTCGGCCCCTACCAGGGCTTGGCTCCCAGGAAAGGCTAGTAATCCAGAGTTGGGCTACAAAGTGCTGGGTACTGGGAACCCCAGGGCGCCTCCCAGGCAGGCCTGGGGCCAGTCTGCGACCACAGAGAAGAGGCTCCAGGGATGTATCAGGACAATGGACTTGTAGCTGCTTTCTGAGAAGGGGTGGGGAGCCCCCTGGGTACAGGGAGTCAGCAAGACCCGCCCCCAGCAGCTATCTTGAGGAGATGGAGACTGCTTTCTCCAGCGAGGACGGGACCAGAGAACGCACACGGGACGGGTTTGAGTAAGATCACCCAAAGGATTTCCTAATTAGCCAGAATGCTGGGGGGCAGGGGTGGCGTGGCAGGCCAAGAACTCTCACAGAGACGACGACGGGGGAGGGGAGGTTGTCAGACCCACAGAGGATGTGGCTGCAACGATGACTGAAAGCCACGCACTGTCTAGCCCTGGTGGGTTTTCTTGTCCTTTTCCACTGATACCTTTTTCAAACTAAACTCAGATGCGAGCATCGGTGCAGCCTGAAGCCCTGGGCAAGTCCTGCTTTCCTGTCTGCAAACTAAAGGGGTAACACTTTCCCCCCTGAGGCTCCCGGGGGTGCGGCGCTGAGGCTGCTGGCCGGCCCTTCTGCCCACTGCCCCCCGCTCCCACCTCTCCACTTCCTCTTGGGCAAATGGCTGAGAGCCACAGATATGAGCTCTAGTGTCACCCGGGGTTCCCTTGAGTCCCAACCAACGTGGGCCCTTTGGTGGGAGTTGGTAGGATGCTAGAGGGCCTAAGAATGCCACACTCTCAGAAGGCAAAGGGGCTGCTGTTCACTACTGTAAGGCTTTACCTCTAAGAGGCCATGGGTTTGAAAACATTTGATGCTTCTTATTCTAAAATCAGCTTTAAAAACTGGTTTTTGTTCAAGCCTGCTTTTGGAGCATGGGCTGGTTCAAGATGGAGCACTGTTGGAGGCTAGAAGATCTGGCCAGGCCTGCCCACGAGGCTGGGGGTTGGGGGTATGCACAGCTTGGCTGGACCCAGGTGGGACAGGGATGCTGAATCTGACCCTGTCACTTCTCACCCCTATGCCCTCTGCTAGGACCTCTCTGGGCCCTGTGCTCTTTCCAAAAATGGCAATTATGACACCAGCCTGGGAAGAAGTGGGGACTCCACCAAGAGAACAGAGGGCGAGCACCCTGGGCTGGTAAAGTGCACAGAGGACCTGTCTGCAGGTGTTTTTCCTGATCTTAGGGACCTGCTGCCATTGGCTAGTCTCCTCCGGGGCCTGGGACCCGCAGACAGCTGGGACAGGGTAGGAGCTTTCCCTTGTTAAGCTCCCCCAGAGCTGCCTGGGGGAGGGGGGGCGTGAGGACTGGCTGGAGGGTGTTTTCATCCCACCTCTGCCAGTAACTTCCTGGGGCCTCTGGATGGGTCCTGTCCCCATCTATACAATGAGGGGAAACCCTCTCAGGGGCAGAGAGACCTTCCATTTCTGATTCAATTTGCAAAAATGCTGAGGGAGGGCCTGGCCCATGGTGTACAGGGTCTCTGAGGAGGGGGCAGGGGTGGGGAGGTCTTTCCAGGGCCCCGTGGGTCAGAGGCCAAGCTGTGTGGGCCAAAGCCACCTCTCTCTGGAACAGAGATGGTCTCTGCCCCAGGGGACCTGCGCCCTGTGATAGCACCGGGCATGGCTGGGGACAGCCAGGTCACTCCAGGGGAGGTGGCCGGAGAACCTTCCCACAGGACCGTGGGATGAGATGATGAGGATCTGGGCTGGGGGCAGCGTCCTGAGGGAGGTCCCTACCTATCTGTACAACGATGTGGCTGGACTACATGCCCTCAGACCCAGCCACCCGCTCCGGGCCCCAGGACGCATGGACCCTGGGCCTACGACTGGCCTGGAGCGTAAGTCCCACTCCTGCCCGCAGCCTCCGAGCTGGGCCAGCCACTTGTCCGGAAGGTTCGTGGGGTCCCTGCCTCCGTCAGGGCAGTCCGCCTGGACCCTGAGGGGTCAGTAGGGCCGCCACACGGCCTCGTCCATGCGGCCCGGCGTGCTCAGGGCGGTGGGGGAGTTGCTGTGGCTGCCGTCTGCCTCCACGCTGTCACTCTGGCCGCCCAGGCTGGGGTTCATGAGGTTGCCCGCGGCAACAGAGGCGCTGCTGGTGCAGGAGGCCAGCATGCGGGTCGGGGAGCGCTCGCCCCCGCTGCTGCTGCTGCCGGCCACCATGGAGAACTGGTAGGAGCCAGAGGACGCCCCGTAGTAGAGGTGGTAGGGGGACGGGTTGGCCTGGAAAGGCCCGCTCTGGTTCTGCGGGGTCCCCGGATAGGGCGGCGGGAGGTAGGTGTGGTGGAAACGGCCGGTGGCGGGCATGCTGGCCACGCTGAGGCCGCCGGAGGGCGTGGCGCTGTAGGGGAAGGCAGCCGGCATGGCCCCCGGGTAATGCATCCTGGGGTCCGGGAAGCGGCTCTCCGTGAATGTCTGCAGCGTTGGGAAGGAGCGGTCAAACTGGCGGGGGTCGGAGAAAGGGTTCAAGTCCGAGGTGCCTGGGGGACAGCAAGCGGGACAGTTGGTCACAACCTGGCAGCACCCCAGGCGGCCTCTTGAAAAACCACCTGAGAGGGGTGCCTGGGTAGCTGCACTGGTAGGACACCCGAGTCTGTGTGGGCTCAGGTCATGATCCCAGGGTTGTGAGATCAAGCCCTGCGTGGGGCTCCAAGTTCAGCAGGGAATCTGCTCAAGACTCTCTCTGCCCCTCCTCCCTGAGCACGTCTGCTCTTTCTCTCTCAGATAAATGAGTAAATCTTTTTTTAAAAAATGACCTTGGGGTTCATAATCCATTTGCGGAATCCCTGCTTCTAGATCTGCCTCTGCTCTTACCGCCCTGGGCTGCTGGCGGGCTGGAGCGTGCTTGACTCGGAATCCGGCCCCACCTGGGAGGCAGGTGAGAGCAGGTGCCTGGGCCACGGGTGGCTGTGGGACCTTCCTGGGTAGGTGGAGAAGAGGGAGGACTTTTCTTTCTCCTCAGGGAGTCCTCTTTACAGCCCAGAAGTGCAGAGGCTCATCCAGGGCAAGAAGGTGGGCCCCCTAAGGCTGCTGGGGGTGCGAGGAGCAGTTTCCGCCTCCTTCCCCGTTAATAGCTGGTAAGACCGTTGGTATGAAGAGGGTCTCCGATGGTGCTCTGAGCTTGGGAACTGCAGCTTGCTTTTACAGATAAGGCAACTCAGGTTGAGGATCTGGGGCACAGAGAGAAAGACTGATTTTCCTAATGTAGCCCAGGAAGGACTGGAACTCATCACAGGGTCTCTGCTTTCTGCTCCCTGCTGCTGGCTGTGTGCACCTCCCCTGCCCACGGGGCTCAGGCAGCCTCCCTCACCCTGGGCCTGGGCCTCTAGGGCTGTCCTGTAAGCTGGGGCTGACCCGTGGCCAGTGAAGAGACGCCACCTTCACTTCCCTTGGCAGCGAAGTGAGATGGCAGCTGAGGGGCTTGGGGGCCTGGAGCCTACCTTCAGGAGGGACCCGGTAGGTATGGCTCCTCTCTGGACTCCCCGACAAGGGCCTCTCAGCCTCTGCACCCTGCTCTTGCAGCTCAGACCCCCCAAGACTCAGCATTCAAAGGGGCTTCTGGATTGAGCCTAACGCTTTCAGCAGGGTAAAACTCGGGCCCAGAAAAGGCGAGGCACTTGCCTTAGGGTCACCTAGCACACTAGACCTGGCTCAGAATCCTAGGGCTCATGTTCTGAACCCTGATGTGTGCCTGATAGCTAGCTGTCCCGCCTCTCAGGCAGCCCAGCACAGCACTTATCTTGGGTCCGACACTGAGTGTGTGTCCCTGGGCAAGTCACTTAGCCTCTCTGTGCATTAGTCTTCCCACATGACTAATACAGGCAGTAACAGTAACGGTGCTAGGGGCTAAATGAGTTACTACCCATAAGTGCTTGGACCCATATAGGACAGAGGCCACTGAGGGTCTGCCCTGTGCACTGGCTGGGACCCTTCTTGCTCCGAGGACCCAGGAGAACGGGCCCATGCAGGGCCCTGCCAAGAGGAGTCCCTGTCCCTCCTTCCTTGTAGTCTGGCCGAGGGGTGACTCTGGCCAGCAGCAGAGAGGTGGAGGAGCCCCCAGCACCCCCTCACCCCGAGGGCAAGTCCATCTGGCCCGCACCCCTCTGTGCTGTCCCCACCGAACAGGATGCAGAAGGAGGCCATCCCCGCCATGGGGAGGCTCCAGGCGGGCTCTGCCTGCTCTAGCTGAGGTTTGGCTGAGCCCTGGGTGGCGAGCAGCAGGTACCCTCAGGCCTCGAGTCTCCCCAGATCTGCCAGAGGTGCTGTGGGACCTCAGGGGACACTGTAACTTCTCAGGGCTTTGGGGTCTCCCTGACTCCACCTGGGGGCGTTGCCTTAGCAGCGGATTCTGGTTCTGTTCGTGACCGTGAGTCAGAACCGAACAATGCCCCCAGGCTCCTGGTGGGTGGATGTGGGGTCAAGGGGCCAGATGACTGGGGCCTTCCGGAACACCTAGTACTCCAACAGGGCCCCTAGCTGGTGCGTGCTGCCCTGGAGCGTAAGAGATCAGAGAGGTGCCTGGCCCCCCACCCTCATCTTGGCACACCAGGGCAGAAGGCCTTGTGGGCAGTGCCCGTGCAGAGCCAAGCACGAGGCAGACACCCCTGCTCCGAGCCCAGGAAGTGAGTGCCCTCTGCGTGAAGAGAGCCCCATTTGCCAAACAGAGGAAACCCAAGCAGGGACCCCAGAACTCAACAGTAGGCCTGCAGCCCAGGAAACAAGGGCCGAGGAAGCACAGGGCTGTGCAAGGTGGAGCCGGGCTGGTGTGTGGCCCTTGGGGTTCCCCTGGGCTGTGGCCTCTGAGCTGGGCTCACCCAGACTGCCAGTGTCCCCTCCTGCCTCACGGCCAGGGTGGGGGGGCAGTGTCCATCCTCAGCACCCCTGTGGCTGCCGACCCTACTCCCCCAGCCCAGTAGCCCCGGGAAACCCGAGCTGGCCAGCTGAGGAGTAGCCAATCCCAACACTGGAAGGAAATGTTTATTTTCTTCTCCAAGTTGCCCCAGCTGCTGCTCAGTGGCTGAATGAGGCCTTTGAGCTGTGCGAAGCCCCCACCATGGGCAGCCACAGCTGAGGGGGCCGGGGGCTGCTATCTAGAGGGGCTAGGGCCTCAGCACTGCTTACCAGTGACCAAAGCCAGGGGGTCAAAGCTATTAAGGGGCTCCGAGACAAGTGACGGTGGTGTGCTCTGAGAGGGATCCCCAGGACAGAGTCTGAGGGCAGAGGCTTATCCCACCGTAGGGGGAATGCCAGTGAGGGGGCCCCAAACCTGGCCCTGCCAACACCCCTCTTCTTCCCACATTATAGATGAGAATACTGAGGTTCAGTGAGGCAAAGTGACCTGCCTGAGCTCACAGCCAGTGCCTGGCATAGCCGGCTCCCTAGCGAGGTCCCCCTGACGGCCAAGGTCACTCCAGAGAGCACAGGCCCAGGGAAGAGGCAGAGGGCCACACAGGCTGCCGTGGGGAGCGGCTGGGGGCCCGGCCTCAGGACGCAGTGAAGGGGAAGGACTGGGCCGGCCACGCCCCAACAGACCCAGCCTCCTCTCCCCCCAGCCCCAGGGTGAAGGTAGGGGTTCTGGCCTGGCCTTTAGCGGCTGCACAAGGAGACGGGGAGGCTTGCCTCAGACTCTTGTAGGCACCAACTTTTAAGCCATGCCCATGCAACTGTGGCTGGGGAGAGGAAGGTTTTCCTTCAATGGGAGCTGCTGCCCAGGAAGCCACTGTTTGCCCTCACCTTCTAGATTCCAGGGCTCCCTGGTTGGGCTCCAATGCCACTGGGCCCCAGCTCCGCCCATGGCAGGGAAAGGCCTGGGGTGTTAGGCTATCGGACCTTGACAAGAGCTGGCCTGTGGGACGGAAGCAGGGACAGCTGTCGGGCAGGGGTGGGCAGGAACCCGGAGAGCAGATTACCTCTCTTAGTTTCTTGAGTTCAGACCCCCATGTGGCAGCCCCTCTCTGCCCCCACCGGGCTCAAGAACCACTGACAATCTCCAACTCACTAGCCCACAGGTCTCTCCTCACCTTGGGGGCTCAGCAGGGCCAAGAAGAGAAGCTTCCTGTCCCAGAAAAGAAGGGACCATCTGTTCACACCGAGGGGCTGTATCAAGCCCCCAGTCGCTGTATCATGCCTGGTGCACAGGGCTGGGGGCAAGGCCTCCCTCAGTGGAGAGCCCCAGCAAGCCCCAACCTGGCCTGGAGCCTGGTGAAGGGGGTCAGCTCGTGCCCACACGGGGCTCTTCCTGCTTGGTGCTCCCTTGCCTGTACACTCAGGAGTGCGGGAAGTTCCTGGGAGTAGGTGCGGTAGGGACTTCGGACATGGTCATTGATGAGCTCTGGGCCCCACGAGTGGCTCTTCATCTCTTAGGCCTCAGTTCACTCATCTGCCAGATGGTTGGAGGCAGGCCCCACAGGACGGGGAAAGAACGGCCAAGGGCATGTGTGGGCCTGACCTGCGCCAGGCATATGGGACAGGGAAGGGCACGGGTCTGTGCTGCAAGGCCTCATTGTGCCTGCCACGTCTATCTGGGCAACAGGGACACAGATGCTGTCTGGGGCCTCAGCTGAGAAGCCTCCCTTGACTTTCCCATTTAGAAGAAGCCTCTGGGCCAAGGGGGGACTTCCCCAGGCTATGCTGGATGTGCCCAGGGCTGCAACATCGCTTTGCCCGAGTGCAGTCACAGCATCGGAATGTTGCCCTAGCCCCAGGCAGAGGTGCCCACCACTGCTCCTCTCTCAGACGGGGGGGCACGTGGGCTCTTCAGCAGGGATAGGTCTGTCACAGGCCCCTGAGACAAGTCATGCCCAATTTTAACGGGAGCACTGGGGGAGTAATGCCCATGTCTCTTAGTACACAGTGAGCTCCTGGAGGCAGGGCCTGCGTCCATCCGTGAGGACCCCTGGGGCCAGGCACCGCGGGTGGCACGTGGTAGGTGTCCGTACGTGGTTGCTGAGTGACTGAATGAAGGGCCTAGCCCAGGTCCAGACAGAGTATCCCTAGAAAGCATCTGCAGGAACCAGACCAGGACTGTCTTCCTTCATAAAACAAGGCAGTGCAGGGAATGACCTCCAAAGGAGCCTCTGGTCTGGAGAAGCAGGCCCACGTCCAGGGCCCCATCCACTGCCTCCCGCCCCCCGCCCTGGCTTCCCCGGGCCATACCTTGGATGGGGGTCTGGGCCTGGCTGCTATAGTGGCCGGTGGTGCTGATCGAGCCACGGGGACTGGGCGTGCCCGGCGTCACCCGCATGCGCAGCCGTTCCAGGTCCCCGAAGCGGTCAGGGAATGGCTTGGTCTGCTCCTCCAGCTTCTGCCGGTGCCCTGCGGAGCACAGAGAGCCCATCAGCGGGTGGTTCCCGAGAGTCTCGGGGGGACACAACTGCCTCACTCTGCTGGGAGGCTCTCCCTGAGGTCCAACCTGAGACGTCAGTAGGGACAATCCTCGAGTGACTACCAACCCCTTTGCTGAGGTTCCCCACAGACTTTCTGGACGGACAACGGCCATGATGTGCTGCCTTGGGGCTGCCATGATGGCCTGTCTCACCACTGCCTGAATAGGGGTACACGTGCTTCTATCTGTACCTCTACAACCCACTGTGCAAAAGGGGAAACTGAGGCAGCAGTCCTGTGAAAGTGGCTCAAGGGGCTCTGTGGGACTAGGGAGAGAACTCAGGAGGGCTCCACCCTCTGGCTCTCAGTGTCCCAGCCCCCTACCCCCACTGCCCGCATCTATAAGAATAATGGGAGGTGGCCCTAGAGTGGGACAATTGGCCATCCAGCCCCAAGCCACCGTAAGACCCCCAGTGTGTGCTTCCCTTCCTCTGCCTCAGATAGAATGGAAAATCCAGTGGGGTGAGAAGAGGCAGGGCAGAGCTCCCGCCTCTGACTGGAAGCTGCGGACAGGGGACCAGGGCCCCTGGCTTGGGGCATCACAACTGGGGAAACCACGAGCATTTCCCATGACTTCTCTGCTGGGGCCCACTCAGGAAGGGCCCCTGCTGCATCTCCCAGGCCCCGGGGCTGTGGGCCGGGTCAGGTGCTCACGCCCCTGCTTCTGTGCAGCTAGCTGGGGCTCCCCTCACAGCTTCGTGAATGACAACAAGCTTCCAGGAACCACTCCCAACACACACTTTTTCAATCATTCATTTTGCATTTCACAAGCAACACACGAATCTCTATAAAAATGAAAGCACTACCGAATCACAGGTCAGGCTAATGGCTCCTCTGACCCACCCTAAAGCCCTCCCCAGAAGCCCCCACGTGATCAGTTTGGTGGTCTTTCTTTCCAGCCTTTTTTGGTGTCACACGCATGGGAAACATGGAGCAAGTTTCTCATAGAACCTCTTGAATGGCCTCAGCCTGGTTTGTCATTCTCTAGCTCCCTTTTCCAGTAGCACAGGCCAGAGCCCCACCTCAGCTTCCTGATCTGTGAAATGGAAACAACAGCGCTCCCGCTATACCTTGGGAGCCCTCCCTCGGGCACAGGGAGGGCTCAGCGAGGAGGAAGAGGAGGACTGAACACTGGCCAAAGATGTCGCTGGTCATGCCTGTCCGAGCCCTGGAGGCTGCAGTTCGCTCAGCCCTTCATCCTCTAGGATGGATGATTACACAGTCTTCCCATTTCCTCTGGTATTCACACGCTGGCCCTCTTCACACCTCTTTGTGTCTGGGGATTTCTCTACTGCAGATGCGAGAGGGAGGCTGGCCTTTTCCTCTCCACCCGCCCCAGACCCTGATCCCAACCCTGACCCTCAGGCAGGAGGCCAGGTAGGCAGGCTGTTCTCTTTTCACAAAGAGAATTGCAGCTCAGAGAGATGAAGAGGCTTGCCCTCAGGCACACAGTGAGGAAGGGAGAAGGATATCTTGAATCTGGGGTCCCTCGGAAAAGAAGAATGGGGAACAGCTAAGGGAGAGAGAAGGCTTGTCTGAGTCTTCGGGTCTGCAGTGACGTGCCAAGTTTTCTAGACTGATAAGGAGGGAAGAAGAGAGAAGTAGGTGGGAGGGAAAATAGAACCCCTCACTGTCCATTCTGGGGCCTGAAAACATGCTGGGGGCCTAGAAAAGCATGAAATGACTACTGATTGCCCTTGGGAATGAGGAAACGGAGCAGGAGGCCTCAGAATGGGTTTGATTCCTGATTTTCAAAGTGGGGTTATGATGGATTCTGGCACGAGTGATGCCCAGGCCTCCTGCCCATCCCTGCCTCAGACGGGCATCCGAGGGCTCTTAGAGATGAACACATAGTCCTGGGAGGGCTCAGCAAGTCATCAAGAAGCAGGGAACCCACTTTCTCCTCGGAGGATGCCCCAGGCCTGGAGCCTAAAGGACACTGTCAGCCAGGATGAGGCCACTGGGCTTCCAGCCAGGCCCCCTGGGCTGCCTCCCAGGACCATCCAGTAAGGAGGTACATGGAGGCTGGGGGTGACGTTAGCTGGGGGTTACTCTGATGCCTGTGGGGGCCAGGCAAGTCATGTAAGTGAGGCACATGGGGTGGGTGGGGAGCGGGGTGGACTGGAAAGGGTGTGTGTGCCACACGGTCCGGCCGGCCAGAGCTTCCAGTTTATCAGAAACCTGCTTTGATGTGAAATCTTTGTATGTTGGCAATTAATTCCAATACAGAAAAAAACAAAAACAAAAAAACCCAACCCCCCAAACCAACCTGCAGAATGTGTCCTGCCCACAGGTTGCCAGTTTGCAACCTCGAAGTTCGAGATTTCATATTCTGGTGGGCTGGGTCAGCTCAGCCACCGAGGACTGCTTAACGGCTACCCCTCGGAGGGGGTCTCTAGGGGAGTGTCGCGGCTGGGCCCCAAGGGGCCTTGGAAGGCATGTGTTAACACGGCTGTTGCCGCCCCTGAAAATGGCAGGGCCATGTGGACAAGCTGGAGGACAAATGAATTCAGAACAATCCCAACGGGCAGGAAGTCGGCCGGGTAGACGTGGGGACGGCAGACTGGCCTGAGAGCAGCTTGGGTGCAGAGATGCTGGGTGTCTCAGTCAACCACAAGCTTGGCGTGAGCCAATGGGGCTCCACAAAAACTAGTGCAAAACCTCAGGCCTCGTCATTCATGACACCGTGGAACGAAGTCCTGTTTCTGAGTCACACTGTGTACGGGGTGTTTACAGTCACTCCTGCGGCCCGGCGGAAGGAGGGCAGGGTTCACAGCCCGGGAGGGTTCCAGGACAGGCCTGCGGCCTGTGATCATGGGAGTCCCCACCCCAAGCCGCAGTGTCCCCTTCACGGCCGGACAAGGTCTACGAGTGCGCTCCATGCACGCGGGTCGCTTCCACCCTAGCGCAGGCCACCGGAGGCAGAGCCACGTCAGAGAGCAGGACACTGGGGGCGCGGTGGGGAGTCTGGGACTCAGAGCCGGGCCAGCGGAGCCAACCCCCGCCTGCAGACCTCTGAGGCCAAGTCCAGGGAATGTTCTCTCTCCTGACATTCTCCTCTTTGCTCCCACTGGCCAGGTGGGGCTCCAGAGGCTTCCGGATGAGACCTACACGAAGCAGTTGGTCTGGGACATAAGTCAGGTCCTCCTGCCTGAGTGCTTGCCCGCTGCCCTAGGTCGCTTTGCCTTCGCCAAGGGCAGACTTCCTGCAGTGAGGCCGTCCTGACAGGACTCTGGGACTCGCTTCCTTGCCGCTGTGGAACTCTGCAGCCACTGCCAGGGAGGGCCCGAGGGAAGCTGATATGGCTCCGCGTGGCCAGGGCGCCAGAGAGTCTCTGAGCCACAAGGCCCCCGGCAGTCACATTTGGAGCAGAACTTCCTGTGCCCGAGGGAAGATGGGCCTACAGAATAGACCTCTTTGATTTGGCCACCTACAGTGGGAGCTGGGGCTGCGAGCTCTGGCCTCGCTCCCTCAGTCACCTGGGGCCCAGCCCTGTCATGCCGTGCCTTGGTTTCCCCTCTGCATAGCTGGCTCACAGAGCCCCTTCCAGCTTTGACAGTCTCGGGCTAAAGATTACGAAGCTCAGCCACTGGCCCTACAAGGGCCTCCAGAAGGAAAGAAGGCAAGGCTGCCTTTACCACACAGCTCAGCCCCTGCCACCCGCCTTCTCTCATGCCGCTGTGCCCAGCATTTCTCAGGCATTCTCTGCCTCTCACACCTCGGAGCCACAGTGTAGGCACAGCCCCTGCCAGGAACGCTTTCCTGCCCTTTGGGGCTTACCCCGAGAACCCCTCCCCTGCAGGCAGACTCCTTGTCCCCACCCCGAGCCCCTGCAGCACCTCGGCAAGCTCTGAGCAGTAGCTAGCGTGACCGGAAATAAAAACAGCAGCCAGAGCTCGCTGAAAGCTTCCTCCACTCAAGCATTTAAGTTGTTGACATGCCCTGCCTGGTTCCACCCTGCATCATCCCCACTGTCCCTATTCAGCAGGTGAGGAAACGGAGGCTGGCTGAGGGTCAGTGACATGCCTGAGGTCACACAGATGGCTTGAGGCCATCTCCTCTCTCTGGAGCCCATCCTGCTAGAAAGGGGCCTGGGTTCTGATCATCAGGTCTCCAGACAACAGGTGTTAGGGCCCAGCCCGGCTCTCTGCAGGCCCAGGAGGGTGGGCCTGGGGAGAAGAGGAGAGGGTCTAAGTGGATTCTGCCAGGAGCCCTTGCCCTGCTCTGAGGCTCAGGGCTGAGAGTCCAGCTCTCTAACCATGCTCTGCTCTAACCTATCAAGTCCCTCTCTTCCTCTGGGCCTCAGCTGTCACACCTGTAACGTGGTTTTCATACCATCTAGACTCCGAAGTGAGGATGAGCTGCAGGACAGACCCCAAGAGTTTAAAAGCACTTTGCAGGGAGGATGGGGGACCACCTAAGTAAAGCCCCACCATGGCCCACCACACCTGGCTGGGCCTACTGGTCAGCCTCCCGTAGCTGGGCTCAAGTCACTGACAGCCCCTGCCATGGCCTCCCTTAGTGCTGCGCCCCTCCTTTGTGGCAGGGCGGGTCCCAGTGGCCCAACGCACTGGTGACCGGGGGGCAGGTCACTCTCCCCCTCAGGGCTACAACTCTCTCCTCCGTAAAAGGGAGATCTCATTCTAACTCCCAAGGGTATAGACATGCTGCAGGAATTAAATAGGCAGTCTGCCTCTGGCCCTTGAGGGAGGCATTCTGGGCTCCACAGCTCTTCCTTAATATGCCTCTGTAGTGGGGTGTGCAGCCTCGCAGATGTATGAGAAGGGTGAGAAGAAGGGGCACGGACGCTGGGGCCCAGCCAGACCGGATGAGCCTCCCAGAGTCATGCGGGTTGGAGACAGATGACAAGGGCTGGGTTCTGGGTTGGGGGCTCCCTCACCTCCAGTCCCTGGGCATCCTTCATAGCCACCAGTTGGGCCAGCAGGGGGTCCCTGCACCTTACCAGGTACCCGGTGTTTCTGGGGGAACCATCGGGGCCATGCCCCACATGAGACTGGCAACCACTTTCATAGGCATCTAAGATGGGCCAAGCACTGTGCTAGGGGGGTGATGCCTGTCTTCTACAAGGGCCATAACCCTCTGTGAGGCTGCGAACATTGCCCCATTTTACAGATGGGAAAGTGGAGGCACGAGGTCATGGGCAAACCTGGAACGGTCAGCATGTTGCATGCAGCTCAGGTCTTGGCTTCCCAAGACCTCCAAGAGAGAAGTGCTCTGCTGACGGGCAGTGACGCTCCACTGGCAAGAGGCCAGTACAACCTTCTGCCTCAGATGGGTAGGAGAGGGACAGGAGGCAAAGCGGGCAGGGAACAGGGAGAAGCAGAGGTGCGCAGGGCTCAGGAACAACGTGGGCTGCCAGGAACAATGTGGGCCCCAGTGATGGGGCCTTCACCCATCTGAAGCCACTTGGCTGCCTCCTGGGCTGCCTGGCCCGGCCCTACCGTGGTCACGACCCAGACACAGCAGCCACTGTCCGCCCAGCCGCGGGGTGGGGCACCCGGGCCCAAGGCCCGCTCTGTGGCCTGTCAGGAGATTTACACCCGACTCTTAACAACCGCGCGGAATCGCAGGCGGGTGCTGGGCCCCGGGTGGTCTGCCTTGAATCGGCCCCCTGTGAGCAGATGAAAGCTGGTCGGTGGCTGGGCAGGGAAATGGGCTGGCGGGGGGCCAGCGGGCAGGGAGGCAAGCGGCTCCCTTCCAGGGCTGCAAGTGGGGCTTCCACAGGCCTGGGGTTGATTAGGGGAAGCCGGGAGGTCTGAGGTTAACCCCTTCCCTCCTGCTGGGTGCCCTCCCCTGGGGATTGGGGATCCAGGGGATTCTGGGAGCAGGGGGCCAGAAGCTGTTGCCTCTCCACAAGCCAGGCAACCCTCTGCCTCCCCACCTGGAGCTGAGAACGAAACGGTGGCAACTTCAGGACCCTCAAAGGCCAAGAGATAGGCTTAGTTAGGGGTCACTTCCCCTGCCCATGCTGTCCGGGGCCCCGGCAACCAGTGGCTCTGGGCTGACTTCCTTCAGACCTCTCTGGTCAAACGTCACCTCTACTCCCTGACCACGTCCCATCCCTGCCCTCTCCACCTCTCCTCCGAGCTCTGTTTTTCCTCCTAAGATTTCTCACTACCTGAAAGTAAGTCAGTTACTTACTTCATTTATACAACAAAGAGTTACTAAGTACCTCCTAAGTGCTCACAACTGTATTTCAGGGTCTGGCAAAGCAGAGGGAAAAACCTCTGCCCCGTGGAACGTACACACTGGTCAGGGGAGATGAGAAAGAAATGAAATGAGTGAACTCTAGAGCATCTTGGAAGGCAATCAGGGATCTAAGTAAAAATCAAGGCTGGTAAATATGGGTGGGGGTGAGGGTGAGTACGATTTGAAACAACATGGGAGGGCTTGCTGAGAGGTTAGAGTAAAGCCTCCATTCAGGGTGGAAGGAGCAAGCTACGCACTCGGGGGTGTCTGGGGAGGAGTGTTCCAGGGAGAGAGAACCGCAGTGCAAAGGCCCTGAGGCAGGGATGGGGCTGCCCAAGCTAGGAGACTGCGGTGGCCAGAGTGGGGTAAACCAAAGAGGAGGATGGCAGGAAGGAAGGCAAGGAGCACTGAGCACAGAGCAGGTGGGGCTCTATGGGCCACGGTGACTAGAGGGCTGTTTACCTTCTTTCCCCGCCTCCAGTGTGTAAGACCCAAGAGAGACGGCGCCTGTCTACTGGGTTCACTGTGGCATCCCCAACTCCTAGAACAGTGCCAGACACATGGAAGGTGCCCAGGAAAATATTTGTTGAAATCATTCCATGTACATTTTTGGGAAGAAAGGGCCCACGGGCCAGATGCCTGAACTACTCGGCTCTGCCTCAGGCAGGATTAAGAACTTGGGTCCTACCCTTTCAGGTACCAGCACCTGCTAAGCCTGGAAGATGGGGTGAGTGGTTGTTAAGCCATGGTCCTTGCCAGAACTGCCAGGCACTGGACTGCCTCCTGCCTGAATCCTGGATCCTGCGCAGCCATCTGCTTTTTGAACCAGCCCGCGGTGACTAGGAGGGTCACCAGCATCAAGAACCTCAGAAAGCAAGGCCACACGGGCAGGAAGCCAACCGAGCCAGCCTTCAAACCCGGCCAGCCAGCTGGCCGCGGAGCAGGCACGCTCTGCAGGGCACCAGAGGGGAACGACCCAGCCACAGAACCCACAGCTGGGCCTCAGGGGTCGGCAGGCTCCCACTTCTTGGCTCCCAGTGCTGGACCCCTACTGCCACCCCACCCACCCCGCAGAAGGTTCAGCCCTCACATGGGGTTGGGAGTCACCAGGCAGGAGAAAAGCCCAGAAAGGAAATCCTGTGATCATCCATGAGGGTTTGGGTCCTTCCTGCAGGGCTGGGCAGCTGCAAGCTCCTTTCATGCTCAGGACAACTCCCTCGGGCAGATGTTAATAGCTACTATCATCCCCATTTTACAGATGAGCACAGGGAGGTGGGAAGGCCCTTCCAAGAGGCCCTCACTTCCCTGAGACCTAGGCTGGAGCTCGTGGGGGGCATTGAAGCTGACCCTTGGCAGGGGGCTCTGGGGAATTCACACCAGGCCTGGAACATAGGGAACACCTGGCGACCGGCAGTATCGAGCTGGTCTCTTACCTCATGTAAGTGGGGAAAGAGAGGCCCAGAAAGGAAGAGGATTTAGTCCAAGGTCACAGACTGAAGGCCCGATCAGGTGCTGGTAAGATCTGACCCATGGGCCTGGGTGGCCAGGGTTAGGAGTAAGCAGGTCCTCAGGGTGGGCAGCCTGGAGAACTGCTCCCCCCCTCCCCCTGCCAGTGGCTCTTTTCTAGAAATCAGCTTCTGGGGTGCCTGGGTGGCTCAGTTGTTAAGCGTCTGCCTTCAGCTCAGGTCATGATCCTGGAGTCCCGGGATCGAGCCCCACATCGGGCTCCCTGCTTGGCAGGAAGCCTGCTTCTCCCTCTCTCACTCCCCCTGCTTGTGTTCCCTCTCTAGCTGTGTTTCTCTCTGTCAAATAAATAAATAAAATCTTAAAAAAAAAAGGAAACCACTTCTGCTAAGATTTTGTTTGAACAAGTCTCTCTAAACCCATGGGTCTGGCCTGTGCCCAGGCCCAGAGAGGGGCGCCATCTGCCTTGGGTCACAGAGCCAGCCTAGCCTCCGACTCCAAGCTATCTCCCGGCCCAGCTTCTTTTCTTTCCTCTTGCTGCCTCTTCTCCCTCTGGACTCTGCTGCTTTATCCCATGTCACCCCTTCCCCCATCAGCTTACTCCCCAGAAGGGGTATCTCAGGTCTGGGGGAGCCCAGGAGAGAAGAGCAGGCAGGGGATATGAACTGGGGGCTCCCAAAGGTAGAGCTGAGCCCCTACGCTCATCCAAAGGCCTCAAGGGGGAGGGTGGGCAGCTGTGGGCTGAGCAGGGCTGGATGTGGAAGGCCCTGAGGGGTTCCAGGCATTGCTGGGGCCCCTGGGAACATTCTAAGCAAGCTCCAGGACCGCCTGCTTGTCTGCCTCCGTGGACGGGGTGCTTTGTGGTATGGCTGCTAAGGGCGGCATCATCACACTGAGCGCGACTGGGGCTCCTGTCCGCCCTGATTCTGCCCCCAGAGACAGAGCGGCATGTCACCTCCTTTACACCTCTGTGGCCATGGCTCAGGTTTCTGAACAGCCACGCTGCTGCTGACCAAGAGAGGGTTACCATCCCCAAAGGCTGGAGGTAGTGGGAACGCCTGGCAGTGGCCAGGTGCTGGGGATAAGAGGACACCGTGGATCCAGTGACTCACTAGGACCCTCCCTCTGCCACAGTCAGCTGCTATCCACATGCTGTCACTGATCTCTAGGCCTGCAGCGTGGGTGGTATCACCCCACTTCCCGGAGGAGGGGGCGGAGGCCCAGAGATGCCAGCAACTTGCCCCTCGACCAGGCCGGCTGACTCAGAATCTGTTCTCTGCATTACGGGGGCTATGGCTCACAAAGGCGTCCCAACCATGACCACCGAGACTCCTGGCATCACTGACCCAGTTCACAGATGACGAAACTGAGCCAAAAAGAAGACATGACTTGTCCAGGGCTATGAAACCCAAGGCCAGGGGCATGGACCCATCCAAGTCCTATCCCAACAAGAATATGGCCAGAGCAGATGCCAGCCTGTGAGCCTCATGGACAGATGCAGGAGCTCAGGGAGGCTGGAGCGGGTGGCCCTGACAGCCTACAGGGAGAGTCACCTAGGGCCACCAGGCCCAGAATTAAGCCCTTCCCAGGTAGCCAGACACTGGAGTGGGCTCAGGAATTGGACATATGGGGAGCGCCAGCCTGATTCCCAAGAAGGAAGGTGCCAGCCCACCACTAGGTCTGGGTGGCCCTCACTGATGACACCCTGGCATAGCCACACCATTGTTCTGAGCTTCCTAGGCTCAGGTCCCCATTCTGTCTTCCTGCCCCAAGTCCACCCAACTTAGAACTTAGAACAAGACCGTCTCTGGGAAGACAGGGCACCTCTCAGCAGACCACGGGAGGCCCTGGCAGGTTCTCAATGTCCTCTGGCCTAGATTCTCTCCTCACTGGAACTGGGGTGACCCTTTGGTTCTGCTCTCACAAGAATCCCATGAGATAATAAATGGGAGAGGGTTTTCCAAACTGCGAAGGACCCACTACCACAAGAGAAAGACAGGGCTGTTCTCAATGCCCCCTCACTGAACATGCTGCAAATCTGGGGGTGGCCCACACAAACATTCTGTTCAAGACTTTGCTCTGAGAGCAGCCAGTCCAGAGATGGGCAGCTGGTCTCAGTTCCATTCGTTCATTCATTCACTCATTGAACGCAAGCCTGGCCAACTCTGTGGCAACCGCTCCTCCCTCCGAGTCCCCTAATCTAAATCTGCAAACCCCAGGTCCTTCAGCACGCAGAAGCAATGAAACACAACTGTCTCTGATGCTATGATGCACACATCATGGCTCCCCGCCCATAGCAGGTGCTCAATAAAAATATACAGAATCAAATTTGCATTCCTGAGTGGGTTCTGGGGTCAGAGTGCCTGGGCTCCAGTGACTTAAGTCACATACTGAGATCCAAAGGAAGTTCCCAAGGAGGGGATTTGGCCTCACAGCCAGACCAGCTCCTGTTTTTGATGGCTCCTTCCCTCAGCTGCTGGCAAAGGATGCCGGAGTGGAGGAGAGCAAACCTGGCCTGACCCCTTCCCCTCACCAATACCCTATCTGAGGTCTTTTCCTTCCCTGAAGCCTCTCCTTACCAGACACCCACTGCAAATCCATACTCTCTTAGCTGCCCGTCCATCTACCCTTCCACGGGCAGGTTCCCACAGGGAAGGAAGTCAAGCTAATTCAGCCTTTCGCCCTGCCAGCATCCTTGCTGGCCCCCAGCAGCGCAAGGCTAAGCACAGAGGGTTAGGGGTTGCTGGTATGTGCTGGGATGTAGAACCCAGGACTGCAATCCCACCCAGGAATTTTCCAGGGACCCAGTGCCATCTATCTGACCTTGGTGGCTACTCTCCCCACGCCCCTCACCCACGCTGGGCTCTTCCCCCCACCCAGGGGGCTCAGTGACTCTGGCACTTACGTCTGGGTTCCCGGGGTCCATCCACAGTCACCTTGATGGCTCGGTGGTAGGTGGCCACTTGGGTGGGGTTGGTGAACACGGTGATGGTCAGTGTGAAGCTCTTCCCTGGGGGGGTGGAGAATAAAGGCAGAAGGTTGGCACCTGGCATAGTTAACAATACTCTGTTCTCCCTTTCAGAAGAGGCAGATCTCTCTCATTTGAACCTGGGCAGAAGACAGGGCTCTGGGTGAAGTTCTAGCTATTGGCCTTGGCATTCAAGGCCTCGGAGGTCTGGCACCAACTTTATCATCTTCCCTCACCCCATGCTTTGGGTACCCTGCTTCCTGGCCTTTGTTTCATTCCTTCCAACCAGAGACCCTCATGACTTTGAGGGTGGGGAGCACCAAAGTATATTTAAAAAATATGTATAAAAATACAGATATGGGGGGCACCTGGGTGGCTCAGTCAAACATCTGCCTTTGGCTCTGATCATGATCCTGGGGTCCTGAGTTAGGCTCCCTGCTCAGCGTGGAGTCTGCTTCTCTCTCTACCTCTGCCTCTCCCCCCATGCCTGCTCATGCTCTCTCGCTCTCCAACAAATGAAGTCCTTAAAAAAATACCATTTTTTTCCCTGAAATTATGACCTTTGTAAAAAATTTGGGGAACACAGAAAAATCACCCACAGTTCCACTAGCCAGAGATAAACACTGTTAACATTTGAGTGTTTTCGGCTCTAGTCCCTTTTGGGTGGGTATGCATGTTTACACAGCGGCAAGGATTCCAAAATATGTATCTTTATACCCTGGTTTTGTTTTTCTTCATTTAACCTCACTGTAAGCACTTTCTGATGTCATTAAAAACCCTTCATAAACTTCACTTTTAATGCTGCAAAATACTTCACTGCACAGAAGCCTGTCTTTTCTTTATCTGCCTCCTTCCTCCCTGGTGCTGCGGCCCTTGCCGCCTCCTCCAGGCGGCCTCCTGGGTGGGTGGGTGGGGGGCAGGGGCTGAGATAGGGCTGACTGGGGAGCTGTCAGCATTTCATTTGTAGACGTAACTGTTATTTCCAGAACTCTAGTCTATTTTTAGATAGATATGCTCCAAAGTCTCCATTCAAAATTCCTAAGAGAGGAAAAACTTTTAAAATAATATATTTTTTTACCATTTAAAATAAAACAAAAATGACCTTTTGCTTATAAAAATCTTTGTCTCCATCTCTGCTTATTTCCTTAGAATAGATTCCAAGAAGTGGTGAGCGATTGCATCGCATCAGAGGGCTGGGACGCACGCAGTCAGGGGCACTGATCTCTCTAGTGAGCGGAAGGCGCTCCAGAGTCACCATCACCGTGACCATGACGGGGACGAGGCCCCCACCAGCACAGGGCCGGGTCAGCACTGGCCATCACGGTGGAAGAGTAACACGTTCCTGACTTCATCTGCTGCTCTGCCATACCTAGGGAGACTGAAACTGTTTACCTGTTTACGGTCTGTCCCAAACCCAACACAAATGATCACTTCGGGTTCCTTTATGCTTTCCTCATTCGCACTTTAGTGCCTTTTAGGAATCACCTTGTTAACCTGTTAGCACTTCCCCGCCCTCTTTGTGGCAACCAGCTTCTCCACTCAGTGGCCTTCCCATTGTGCCTTCTGACACACGGAGTGATTTCTTCTAGTGTTTCATGATGAGGCAGGGTTCCCCATGTAACAAGCAGATAAAGGTTTACCTTCAATACAAAGCGTTCTTGCTACCTTCTACCTTTAATTCCTTGATTCTTCTGGGGGTTTAACTGTAGATTTGGTATAAGGTAAAGACATAAGGGCGACCTAATTCTCTCATCACCTTCCCTGAAGTAGGAGTCCCCTCCTTCCTACCCTCTTCTCTATCAGCATCATAGCCCTCACAGTATATGAGACTGGGGAAGCTGGGCTGGGGGCAGGGGTGGTTCACTCACCTCCTAAGCTTGTCCCCTTTCTCTGCCTCTGAGCATCCCCATCTCTGGACCTCAATTATCAATCCGGGGACTCCCTAAGGGCAGGGGCCTGTGGCCTGGTGCACCTGTGTCCACCAGGGCTGGCTGAGAGTGGGTGACTGAGGGAGACGGCCTGCGTGGACGCCCGGCAACTCTCTGAGCCCGCAGTTCTCTTTGTCAGGCTGGGTTCCGTGATGTGAAAACTCGAGCCCCAGAAACAGGAAAATCCACAACAAAAAACCAGCCAGGCTTCCAGGGCCACACACCACGCAACCCCAGGGGTTCTTCCAAGACACCAAGGGGTAGTTTAAATCAAGGTGTGCCTCAAACTGAGGCAGAGTGGGGTCTCTCTGGAAGAACTTTTCCTGAGCCAGCCCCCACTGCAGGCAGGGATGGCAATGCGCACAACATCTGCCCCTGGAGCCCTGGGTCAGAGGAAATCGAACCCCTCACTCTCAGGCTACAGGGGCACTTTCCATGGTCTCTGGAAACCAAAACTGCAGTAGATCTAGGGAAATGCTAGGCAGGTGGCCTCAGGCTCCCTGCCTACCTCCCCTTCCTGGGATCTGCCTTCCCTCCCTCTTTGGTCATTTCTCTCCTGGACTCCTCCTTCCCCTATCAGCCGGACACTTTCCTGGTTGGGTGGGTGTGTAGGGGGGGAGAGGTCCCTGGGCCCCTGTCACTTCCATCATCTCCTAGACGCTGCAGCGTGCCGGGCCAGATGGGTCCCAATTACTGAAGTGCTCCTGTGTCTCCCTCACTTCCCTCAGTTCTCTACTGAAAAGTCACCTCCTCAGTGAAGCCCTCCCTGGCCCTTTTATCTAAAGCAGGCATTTTAAACTTGGCATCCAGGGCTGGAAGGATTAAGTGGGCCCCACAAACAGGGACAGGGGAAAAAAGAGACAATTGTATTGTCTCTAACCTCTGGGTGCAATTTAGCATCTCCCTCCAGTCTGAGCCTGGGCAGCAAACCACAGAGGTACTAAAGAAGTCCCTGTGACCTTGTCACCATCAGACGTCACAGATATTTACATATCACAATACAGATGTTGCAGATTTCCCTAAATATCTTTTATGCTCGTCACCACTTCAAAATCATGGTCGTCATCAGACCTATTGCCACATCTTATTATTTAATACACTAATAAAAGAGCACATTTATCCCAATTTTTAAGACATTTTGTTATGTTTTATTATAATTGGTTTCCATTGTAATTCTTTGTATTTTATTTTATTTTTTAAAACACATTATTCTGAAACTGTCAAGTTGGCCCATGGGGTAAAAAAAAAAAAAAAAAAAGGTTAAGAAGCTCAAGGTGAAGCATCAGAGACCCTTCTGCTCCCATCCTACCTGCTCAAACTTCCCCCATCGTCTTATTACTTTTGGCAATTCTTCTACTTATTTATTTTCCCTTGTCTCCCTCTACTAGATGATAAACTCCCTGGGCACCAAAACTTTTGTCTTGTTCACAGCTGTATGCCCAGCCCCCAGGACAGCGTCTGGCACAGAGAAGGTGCTCAAGAAATGTTTGTTAAATGCATTAAGAGAGAGACGACCATTTCCATTTTACAGATGAGAACACCAAGACTCACAGAGGGGCAATGAGTCATCTAGGCCAACAGTATCTAGGCAGGGCCAGAAAGGTTAGATGGTGCAGGAGCTTGCCCCCCCACCCAGGACCTGCTCCTGGGCAATGAGAGGCCCTCACTCTCATCAGTCAGCAAACCACAAACTACCCCTGAGGTCATCAGCCCTCCTCCATACCTTCCTCCCGCTTCCCCTGCCCCACCCCTCCCAGGCGCCTTAAGAGAGGAGGGAGGGGGGGACGCCAAAAGATTGGGGCTGGAACTTGGGAGCAAGAGTGGAAGGGAGAGGCGTGGGTCAGGTACCATGGGAGGCAGGGTCCCCGGGAACAAGGGGTGAGGGAAAGCTGTCTCCCTGAGAGCCCCTCACCTCTCACTCTCTGCCTGCTGGTGAACCCATCTTCCCATCTCTCCCCGTCTCAGGGCAGGAAGCTGTGATGACGGAGAAAGTGGAGGACTTTGTGCAGGAACCTCAGGCAGACCTGACACCAGCCAGAAGTCCAGGAAGTGTAAACCAAGGCACTCCAGGGACGGGCCACGGCGGGAGCGGTGAAGTCCGAGTCTGGAAACAGCTACCCCTCAGGGCCCTGAGTGACTCCAGATTATCTCACGGGGCCCGGGGCACCTGGACCAATCAGCATGGACAGGTGGGTCTGGCCACGTGGCTTTGGGCCAGTCCCTGTCCCCCACAGCCTGGGTTCTCGTGTCATAAACCCCTCCATGGGGGCTTCAGGGACAGCAGGAGGGGACAACATATCTCAGGGGAACTCTGAGTTTTCTTGACATTGGTCAAGAAGCCTATAAGCTACACCCACACAGCTCTCCTCAAACCTTGCTCTACCTACTAAGATTTCTGTTTAACCAGCTAATGACCATGCAGGAACTCCTGTGATTTCCATTTTCGCCTAGGCTGCCTCCTAGAGGACATTTTGGGAATCTTCGGTGTGTGGTCCTCCAGAGCTGGTGGAGGGGGCGTGAGGGGGTCCAGCCCCAGACAGGCCAGGGAGGCAGTCATTCCTCCTGTGTGGGAAACACTCATTACAAAGATCCTCTGAGCCAGAAGCCTAACTCAATTCTACATAACATAAAGGCAGGTTTTTTTTACATGCTTTCAGTATCTGTTGAATTTTCCAGGATGGAAGACAGTTCTTTCTTTTTTTTTTTCTCCTGAAATTTTGTTCAGAACTTTGCAAGCACTGTTCCGCACTTCAGGAAACCGTGTTGTCAACGGCAGCAGACTGAGTCCCGCACCCAGGCTGGTGGCCTGCCGTGGCGCTCTGGGGCCTTCTGCCGGAGGGACAAGCACCCACTCACCTTGGGGCGGTCTCACACCACATTTATATATTTAGATGGACATTTTATCATAAATCACTTTCCCTTCTTTTCTCCATTATAGCTATGGATTTCTATGGATTTTGAAACTGTACATAAGTAGCATAAGTAGGGAGGTTCCATTAGCTACACATTTCCTTAGACGACAGTGAAGGGTGCTTTATATAATATTGTTGTAAGGAGGGTGGGAACTTCGGCCCTATTCACTGCAGGAGACGTCAGTGACTTGGTTTCTTTCCCTCCCTTGCCTTGGGTCCCACCTTCAGGCTTATCATGAGGGCTCTGCAGTGGTGGCACCCATGTCCTCTGTGGAAACCTATCTTCTTGCAATTAAGACAGCATCAAGGAATAAAAGGCAAGGAAATAAACAGAACTTTCCATCTGGCTTCTTGGTCTCGGCAGAAGTCGGAGGGCCAGGGAAAGGCTCTGGGTCTCAAACTCCAACCTGTCCCAACTCCTGAAGTGCCCCACTGTCCATGTCAATCCCTGATTTGTCCTCTTGGTGGGAATTTCCCGATGGGCAGCATGGGCACAGCAGACGGGCTGCTGTGGGCCACAGGACCCCTGAGCTCTCCTTCTCACTGCCAGCCGCCTCCACTTCTCCCACTCCACAATTCACACCTTCTGGGTTTCCCCCGCCCCCACCCAAACCGCACCATAATCACAGAATCAGTGACTATACCACTCAAAGGGACTTCAAAGATCTCCTCCAGTGGCAGGCATTTGAAGTAACAAAATCTGTAACCTGTATGCAACGCTTAATACGTGCCAAATGATACACTGGTGCCAATCTCCTTAATCCTTATAAAACCTCAGGAGAGAGGGGCCATTACTGCCCCCTCTTCTACAGCTGGGGAAACTGAGGCACAGGGAGGTTAAGCCATTTGCCCCCATGTCATCCAGCAAATCACCGGCAGGGCTGGGGCTGAAATCCAGGTGGGCTGGTCGTCGAGCACGGGTTGTTCAATACCATGAGCCTCTGAGGTCTGAAAGTCTGGTCAAGTCCCCAGGTATTGGAACTCCCACTCAGGCCACCTCCTGCTGCTGCCCAGGACCAGGGAGACTGATGGGAAAAGGGCAGTGAGAATGATTTATAAACAAAGGCTCCTGCGTCTTCCAGAGCCACAACCCCAGCCTTAGCCTCGCCTGCTGCAAGCGCACCTGCTAAACGGTGCTTTGCAAACCCGCCTCTCTCTCTCCCAGAGCCCTGCAGAGTGAGTGCAGGTCCGTGGGCATAAATGTCACAGAGAAGTCACTTTGTGGGGCAGGATGGCCAGCCAGCCAGCCATACCCCTGGGTCACTCAGGGAATCACCTTGTCTTGTCTTCTCTTTCTCTATCTCACCTCCCAGGACAGGAGTAAGGTGCCACGTTCCTGATTCCTTATTGGGCTCCCAGAATGGACCTCCCTTTCTGCCTGCTCCACCAGGGGCTGCAGCTACAATGGGCATCCCAGGGCCTTCCCCTGCTCCCCGCAGGACCCTCCCATCCCACACCACCTGGGCCTACACACCTGGCCACCGCCCCAAAGTCAAGCTGCATCCCAGCGAGCCACCCACCGACCCGGTGGCCAGTGACTCTCCACTCAGGGCTGCAGCTGGGATTAAGTTGCAAAAGGCTGGAAAGATTGGGGATGACAAAAGGGGTTTGGAGACTAATTAGGAGCAGCAATGAAAGCTTAATTCATAAAAGCAAACATTTTCCATCCATCAACCTGCAACCAGTTAAGGGCAACGTTTGAAAGAAATCTGTGCGTGGGGAAGGGAGCCAACAGGAACAGGAAATGTTTGAAAGAATGTAAACTATTTCAGTTTCATAAAAAGTAACAAGTAAACAGTTATTACATGCAAATAATGCCCTGGTTTTAATTAATGCTGAAAAGTCAAAATATGTTTGACATTTGTATGTATACATTGAACGGCTGGAGAGGAAAAAATGGTGCCCAGATGCCCGCTGCTGAGCAGGGCTGGCCGCTCGGAGCAAACAAAAACCTTGAGAAGGTCTTGTTTATTGGTGATGAAAAGTACAATTCTGCCTCAGCCTCCGTGGAGACCCGGGGCAGAGGGAACCTAGCTTACTCTCTTAACCCAGCTGGAGGAGCAAGCTGGGTCTCGGTAAGGGCACTCCCCGCTTTCCAGCAGGCTGGTCTTAAAGGGCCAGTGAGTACGCAAGCCTCCATTTCAATGGGGTCCGGTTCCTAGGACTTCTCCACCCAGAAGCGATGATGGGTTTCAGGTCCCAGCAGCCTCCCACTCAATACCCCTGGGGCGGCAGCCACAGTGGAGATGGTCCTGCCTTCCTTCCTATCGCTGGAGGCTGATCACACAGGCAGGGGGGCGCAGGGATCTGATTCTGGGGTGGGGGATGGCAGCCTGAAGGCTGTGCTTTCTGACATTTGCCACCCTCTACTGCATTCCTGTGTCTCCTGAACCACCTTAAGCTCACCGGGCTGGGGACACTGTGGTTTGGGGAGACCACAGCTGGGGAGAAGCAGCCTCTCTTGCTCAAAGCTTGAAGCTTGGGGAGATCCCAGCCCCATGGGGAGAATGGCTGGGGTGCTTGGGCCCCCACAGACCAGCCATTCGTCTAAGCCTGCCGCTAAGCCCACTTGCCACAGAAAACCTACAAGGTACCCTTCCGAGCTCCTTAATCCACGATCTCCTCCTAGCATCTTTTATGAGGCCAGAACGCTCCACCGGGAAAGAGGGGTGACACACAGCTTTGACAGTTAGTAAACCCCAGAAGCTGGGAGTAATTATATCTTTTTCTGATGAGTGACCCGCAACCTCAAAGGGTTTTGGGACACACCCATTGGGCTCCAAACCGCTGTCAGAGACCAAGCCAGGCCTGGGGACTTGTTTCTGGGACTCCGATTAGGGACCCAAAGGGCTTGCTCTTAGCTTCCTTCCTAGACCTCTGCCATTGTTGGTGTCAGGGTGTGCAGACTCCTGGCCGCTCACCTCGCCCACTGCGGCCCACGAAGCGAAGGTCGTTGAACCTGGCCACCTGGTTCTTCATGACTGCCGAGGCATTACGCAACTCCGCAGAATAATTCTCATCATTGCCGGCCATCACGGTCACCACTGTTCCATCAGGCACGTCCCCCAGCGCCACCACCTGAGGGCACAGGGGCAGGGGCACAGCTTAGAAAGGCAGGGGAGGCCAGGGAGAGACAGGGAGGGGCCGGGCAGCTCCACTAGGTCCCTGGCGCACTGCAGGATTTCTCAAAGGCAGAGCGGAGAAGCAGCTAAAACACAACAGACACGTTCCCCCCAAAATAACAAAGACAAGAAGCTGAAATGTCCACCTTCCACACCCAAATCCTAGCTCAACTAGTTAAGCCGTGTTCTGAGAAATTATCCTTGCAGTGAAATCTGAGTGAGAGCTGTGAATGAGCTCCATCACTATGGTGTGGGGGTGTAGTTCCCCTCTTTCCTTGGGCCTGGGCAAAAGAGGAATCAACATGCTCCTAGCAACCAAGTCTCTAATAAAAATAATATCAACAACAATAATAACAAGACGGCTCCCCATGCTCAATTAAAACAAGAGCCCTTTAGGGTATGAAATCTGGCCCTGAAAAGTGGCCCGGGCTCAGTTTGCCGGCCTCTGCAGAGCCTGAATTCGTTATGCAGGGAAAATGCAAAATGCAAAACAAACCCGTGTTTTGAGAGTGTTTGTACAGAAAACCCTTTTAAAGCCAGAGATGGGCTTTCAATAGGAGAATGCACCTGCTGGGAATTGCAGGATGGGGGTGGAGATGCCCCCCTAATATGATCTCCTCCACCCTTCACCCCAAGCAGCGGGCAGAGGCAGATGCCTTTTGAAAAGGAATCACACTGCAAATATAGTCACAGCCATTTAAACGTGGCCACCGTGTGCAGGGATGAGGGATCCAGATGGTAAAAATTTCAAGGAGAAAATGTTTGGGGTCTGATTAAAAAGGCCAGATTTCCTGTCAACATCCTGTCTTCTTTTAATTTCAAAGATTCCTTTTAAGCTCCAAGTGACAGTAAAACCTCCAATCGGAGGATTAAAGTCACACGGGCCTCCCCCTCCTCCCCGGGAGATTTTCCCCACTGGCATTTTAAGATGTCACCCGGGAGACCTCCAAGAGCCACTCATTCTTTTTTTTTTTTTTTTTTTTTTTCTAATTTGGAGTCGTCTTAATGGGAGCAAGGACGGTCTCAGCTGCCAGAAGCCACTGTTTCCAGCCACCTCGGGCACCCGCCACCCCCAGCCACTGGCCCTTCCTGCCCTGCCCTTTCTCACGGCAGCTGTGAGAGGTTTAGGGGAAAACCAAGGCGTTTTCGTTTCATCTCGCTGCCCCCTTAAAAAAATGAAAATGAAACAGTCGCCTACTCCCTAGCAAAGAGAAAAAGATCCTCTGAATGACTGGGGGCTGCGGGGGGAGGGAGCGCCCCCCATTTCTGCCCCACGTTCGGAATTCCTACTGCAAACGTTTAGGGTTCAGTGCCCCCCTTCTCAGCCCTAAGTCGCCCGGTGTAAAATTTCAGAAGCCCGTGGTTAAGGCTGTGAGCAGGAAGTGTTTCTGAAGCGGTGCAGGAGGAGTGGTGCTGGCAGGGGAGGGTAGGCCCTATCCACCCCACCTCCGGTGTCCTCGCCCTGGTCCCGGGGCTCTTCTTCCCCTTTGCCCGCAAGGCTGTGTCGGAGGGATCCGGACTGGGGAGGAGCGAAGCCCCATCCGCCCGTTTCCTCATCAACGTCTTTGGGCCCGGCTCCCCGAAGGTGAAGGTGGCAACCACCACCCCCTCCCCGAAAAACCATCTGTGCCGGGTGCATCTGAGCGGGAACGCCAAAGTCCCCGGGCGGAGCGCGCAGAGACGTAAGGCGCCCTGGGCACGGCTGCCGGGCTCACGCCGCGGGGCAGCGGGCACGTTCCCCTCCCTTCCCTTGCCGGGGCCCCGGCTCCTGCCGCTGAGACGCCGGGATCCCCAGGGCCAGTAACCGCCCGCCCCGGGCCCCGCACTCACCTTGAACGCGACGGGTAGCGTCTTGTTGCAGCGCCAGTGCGAGGGCAGCACGGAGCAGAGGAAGTTGGGGCTGTCGGTGCGCACGAGTTCGCCCGCGTGGTCCGCCAGCACGTCCACCATCGAGCGCACCTCCGGCCGGGCGCGCCCGCCGGGCCCCACCGCCGCCTGCGCGCTGAGCGCGCCGCTGTTCTCGCCCATCTTGCCGCCGCCGCCGCCGCCGCCGCCGCCGCCGCCGCCGCAGGGGAAGGCCGTGGAGGGAGGTGTGAAGCGGCGGCTGGTGCTCGGGTCTACAGGAATACGCATAACAGCGGCCGTCAGGGCGCCGGGCGGGCGGCGGCGGCGGCGCGGCTCCCCCCGGGGTGGCCGGCGCGGGCGCCTCCTCGGCCGCCGCTGCCGCGAGAAGCGGGAAAGCAGAAGCAGCCGGGCCGCCGCCTCAGGGCGCAGGGGGCGGCGCCCGGGGACGCCCCGCCGGGGCCCGCCCGCAGCGAGAGGGCTCGCTGCCCCGACGGCCGCGCGCAGTCCTGCCCGCTAGTCCCGCATCCTGGGCTTGTGGCGGCTGGACGTCTGCCTCCGCCGCGGCGGGGCCCGCGCGGGCTGTGCCGCAGCCACCGCCTCCCGCCCCCGCAGCCCGCTAGCTGCGGCCCCACCGACTGCGCGGTCGCAGCCCCAGAACAAATCCTCGAGAATCGAGTGGCGGCGCCGCGGCGGCCCGCGCGGGGTTAGTACCCGGGGGCCCGCGGGGGCGGGGCCGGCCCGAGCGACGCGTCGCGCAGCCAATCGGAGCCCCCATCGCCGGCACCTCTGCCGCGCTCGTGAGGGAGGAACGGGGACCGCCAAAGGCCGCCCAACGGGGAGGGGCGGGAGGCCCCGCCCCGGGAAAGACGCTTGGGTCGGGGGCCCGGCGCTTTAGCCCAGGGCTCCTCGAAATATCGGGGACCCCGGGGTCAATGTTAAAAATTTGGTTAAAACGCCCGGTCCCTACGGAGGGTTCCTTTGCGGCTGCCTCCTGGGCGGCGACTCCCTGACGCGGGGGCCGCAGCTCCCCTTCTCGCGCCCTCTCCCCGCCGCTGGTAGCTGGGCCTTCCCCGCTCTGGCTGCTTTCGGCCTCTGATGCCTGCACTCTCAGCTGGGGGATGCGGGGGCTCCAAGGCCGGTGACATCGAGAGGGGAGCTGCCCCACAGAGGTTTCTCACCTCGCGCCCGGCGTCCCCCGCCGTCCAGCAAATCATTTCGGCCCAAGGGCTTCCAACCGCACACGACCACCAGCCGCCTCTGCAGCTCCCAGCCCAGCGCGACTTTGGGCCCGGCCTCGTGGGCCCGGTTGCCAACCAGGGACAGACGGGTGTCCCCCGGGAGCTGGAGTCTGGATTGGCGGTGACAAACCCCGTTCCTCTCCGCTCCCCCAAAGCAACTTTAAGGACCGCGCAGGCCTCGCTTCGTCGTTCTTCGTTGTGGCGGCCTATGATTCTTTGAAAAACACGATGGGGCTTGGAAAATGCGAGTGTTTCCCCCTGATTTTTGCCCCGCGCATATAGCCACGATCCTGCATCGTGTAAGAAGACGCGAGTCCACGGCAGAAAGACAAATGTGCAGAGAACCAGGGGATGGCTGCCAAGCTAAGGGCCCCGGCTTCCAGAGGAGGCAATTTTCTTCCTCCGTGTGGATGCAAGCTGCCCCCCGCCCCGCACCGAGGGCCCGTGCTTTGGTTTTACTGGGCTGTGTGCTCCCGCCGCGCGCCACAGGGACGCAGACCGTTCTCACTCCCGCCGGCGGGGCCCAGCGACTCCCGGGGCTTCACGGCAAGCAATCCTGGCCTCTCCCGCCTCCTAGGCCAAACGAGCGGGCCTAAGGACAAAGTACACCGGGGAGGGGAAATGCAAAGATCAAGCCCCTACTCATTCTGTATTATCGCCCCAGATGGGCTCCCTGGAGTCTAGGGAACGGACGAAGGCGTACCGACTCTCCGCCGTCTCAGAGACTGGGCTGAATATTCGTTGTTCTCGGCGCTTGACAGGTGCAGCGCGACAAATTCCAAGCCTCGGAATCGAAGAAGCATAGGATCCGAAGGTGGCCGCAAGATCGCGGCCCTGATCTGACCCCGGCCCAGTGCGCGCCCTTTCGTCCTTGCGGAACGAATTCAAGACCCGCGTGCGCTTCGGGGAGGACACGCTCTGGCTCAACCTCGACCACCTGGAGATCTGGTCTCTGACCCTGTCGTCGCCTCACGTCAGCCCCTCGGGCCATTTCGGAGGCGGGGACAGCGAAGGACCCTACTGGATCTTTTTAATAGAGCCTGCATCTCGGAGTTGCAGATCGTCCGGGCCAAGGCCCCTTGCACTCTCCGGAGCGGGGACAGTAGCGGTGGAACTAGAAGAAAATGAGGCACCCTGAGCACCAGGGCTTTGGCGCGTCCGACATCTGGGAGCTTCCCGCCAAAAGGCCCATCAAATTATGGCCAGGTACGGCCCGGGGCCAGGAAAGGCGTGTGGCGCTGGAGCCGTTCTGGGGCCAGGACCCGCTGTATCTGGGGTTTGTAAATTCGATTCGTCTAGTGGTTTCGGTTTGCAACCGTGCCTTTACTTGTCCCTCCGCCTGATTTCTCCCTCATCCTATGGCAGGTTCATAAACGGACATCCTGAAAATGCGGTCCCTGTGGGTCTCGGCACCTGGAACAGGATCCGGCGTGACTTCAGCCCTCAGGACCGTACTCACTGCGTGTGGGCGTAGGGGCGCGGGAATAGTGGGACGCTTGGGTGTCTAGCCTGCTGTCGCCTGGGCCCGCCGGGCCGGGAGCATTTTCGGGAGCCACCGCTAGTTGGCGCCTGCACTCTGCCCTCCGCGGAGTTGCCAGGCCAAGCCCTGCCCACAGATGTGTGCCCTCTTCAGTCCGCGTCCAGGCGCGTCGGCCCGCCTCCTATGAACTGCGCTTTCTGGATAGACGTTCTGGACTATTCCTCACCATCTACGCGGCCAGGATAAGCCTATGGTTTTTTTTTTTTTTTTTTTTGTCAGACCAAGGGCTGCCTTACCTGCTCCTGATGGGACACAGAGGCATCTCTGGCACCCGACGGTCCCTGTGGCAACCAACCGACAGAACGTTCCCCCTGCCAGAACTGCACAGTCCTCTCCTGTCCCGTCCTGAGGGGCCAGAGGGTGAGGAGGACACGCAGAACAGACCAGCTCATTCCCAATTTCTACCTATGCCTAACTTACATCCTCCCCATCCCTGACCAACAGACCTAGGGCCACCTCTCTCTCTTTCTGTTTTTCTTTTGCCCATTTTGAGAGACAGTTGGACAGCTCCCTCTCCCTGTGTGGATACCCTCATCTTTCCCTGTTTTCTATGGCTAGCCTCCTTTCCCTCTTCCAGTGGGCTGGTGTACAAATCTTCTGCTTTCTCTTGAATGGCTCCCAGCCAAGAGCAGCCCAAATTGTCCACAGCAGCGTGAGGAAGCCGGGAGGTCTGGACTTATTTTGGCCCGGAGCTGGGTAAGAAGGGACCCAAACTGGGGCTCACAGAACTCAGGATCTGGGGGCCACTTCTCCAGCCAGCATCCTTTGCCCCTGGGAGTGAGATCCATGATGTCAAAATGACCTTGTGTCAGGGTGCCCTCCTCTGGCCACCTGAGGGGGTCTAGGGGTGCACTCTAAAAACATTGGTGGTAGCAGGGTGTCTGCATGTGTCTCCCCACAGGCCAGAGCGTTTACAAGGGCAGGTCTGATTCCTCAAGAGCCTGGTGCCTGGGGAGGGGTCAGGATCCTCCAAGTGTGCCAGACACAGGACATATGTGACATGGAAAACTTCCTTAGAAGTTCACTGGTGGTGAAAAGGGCCTGGGGTCTGCAGTTCCACTGTCTCAGTTTACCTTCTTCCACCCCCTACCATGATCTAGGGGGCATTGCTTAAAACCTCTCTGACTCTTGTCGATTTCATCTGTAAAGTAGGGCTAATGATAATGGCCTCACAGAAACGTGTGTAAGGTGCTTAGCACAGGTCCGGCACATAGGGGGTGCTCCATCCATGCAAGCTATCACTGAAAAAGTAAGGCCTGACCACCCCTCATTGGGGGCCTTTGGCAAGTCTCTTCCTTTTTGTGGGCCTCATACTTCCCATTTGTGAAATATCCAATTCTCAGGTTCAGAGCTTGCCAGGACTTGGAGCCTAGTCCGTGGCTATCCTGCCCCTCCTTGGTTCACCTAGGGGCTGCCTAGGGGAGGAAAGGACTCTCTGTGACCTGCCTCCAGGCAGAGACAGCTTGCAGCTACCATCACAGGGCTGCCTGAGCCTGGATCTTAAGGCTCACCTTTTTCCCCTAGGCTCTTAGACCCTCGCTCTGGAAACCCACCGGCCCCCACCCCCTATCCCCTTCAGGCGGACACTCTCTTGACTAGGAACTGGGCCTCAGCTGATGCTGTTAGCCTCCCCATCCCCAAGGAGGCTTGTGTTCCCTTTATCCCAAGTCTCATGGGAGCCCCAGTCTAGTTACTACCAGAGGACTGTCTTCTAGAAGTTAGTGATTTCTTCCAACCTGGCCTCCACACCCTCACTCTGGTGAAGCCCTCCTGCCTGGTGGCCTAGAACTTAAGGTAGGACGTTTCTGTCCCTCTGTGGGCCTCAGTTTCCCCTTCTGTGAATGGAGATGGTTCTCATCCCTCCATTTCACAACCTAGAGGATTAAAGACCCCCTCTAGGAGGGAAGGGACACTATATTTCTCCACTTCTAATGCCACCAATCCTCCCATGGGAAAGAGAAAGAAAATACTGCTAGTTAAACCAGGACTTGCCTGCCTGTATCCTGATTTCAAATATGTGTGTTTATACATGTATATTATTACACATACATACATAAAAATTAGAAAAGGTTATGAAGATCAACATTAATATGGTCAAGGGGTTGTTGCTGGCAGGGTTGGGCCCTACCCCAGAGAATTCCTTCTGGGCAGCCTCTCTGGAAAGCTCCCGAATGTACAGAAGGACAAGTGTGCTTCTCAAATTACAGGGTGGCTTTTTTTTTTTTTTCTTTTTGGAAAGGGCCAGATTGTGAGGGGAAGGAGGAGGAGCTGGAGAGAGGCCTAGAGTTAGGACACAGCTCCTGGCTCCACCACTGACTGGCTGTGTCACTTTTGCACTTCCCCGAGCCTCCTAGGTCCCCTGGGTGGGGGGGGTGACGGGAAGGGGAAGAACAGCAAGAGCGAGGACTGCTGAGATGTTACCATGCCCAGGCCTTGTGTTTGGGCTTTAAGTACATGCTTTCATTCCACCTTGGCAATAGTGTGGCCTAGGTGTTATGCCCATTGAAACAAAGAGAAATGCTGCTCAATATTTTCTGGGTTCGAGAGAACCAGAGTAGGGTTAAAATATTGGGGAGAGCCAGACTCTAGATATTGAAAGTGCTTAATAAACGTTAGCGATCACGATGGTAGATGGAGCCGGGCGGGCGGAGGGGCGCACAATAGACATGGTAAAACAGCCATAGGTGTGGAAATCAGCAGACCCTTCCAACCCAGGTTGGGAGACCGAATGGGGCTGCATGGGTCATCTTGTGCTCACCTCCAGTCTCAGAACCTGCCTGCGAGGAGGTAAACTCAGCTGTAGTCCCCAGTGTACAGATGGGAACACTGAGGCCCAGAAAGTGGGAGAGACTTGACCTGTTTCAGTAAGGAAGAAGCAAGACTTGGGACTAAACTCTGGTGAGGCCAGCGGACTGCATGGTGTGACCGAAAGCAGGGTGGGCTAACAGCCACCCCCACCCTGCACCCACCCTGCCTCAGCCAGCATAGGGGCTGGGCCAGGACCTGCACAATGGTCCCCCGGTGCCTCAAGGCCAGATGGGACCTTGAGCACCCATTGGACCAGAGGAAATGGCCAGAGTCTGTATGTCCCTCTCAGTTCCTCAGTATCCCCATCAGAATAGTGGGAGTGAGCTTCCATGGTCCTGTAAGCACCTAGCTTGCTCCCCGTGGTCCCCCAGGTAGGATTCACTGTGACTTTGGGGTCTACCCCACAGGGCCACTTTCCCCACCTCCCATCTCCTCAGGTGGCACTGGCTCCCTCATTTGTGCAGCCCTGGACCCCTACCCAGAACTTCCCTGTAGGTCCTCCTGAGAGGGCACTCAGCTTGCGGAATTAGACAGACAGGAGGAAGGATGGAGAGAGGTGGTCTCAGCATGAGCCTGGTCCAGGGAGAGGAGGCAATCCCCATCAATAACCAGGGAAGTGGGCTCTGGTTTTGGCTCCTGTCAAGGGGTCTGGTCTTCCTACTGCCCTCCCTGGCTCCCTGTTCCTCACTTTGGTCATTTATGAAACAGGGAAATAATTCCAGTAGAGCCCTTTGGTCTATGACTAATAATTGCCCTAATAATAATTAGTTGACTAATAATAATTAGTTGGAGTCCTATTGTGTGCTGGGAGTTTTACCTTATCGCTAACCCTCATGGGGCTTCTGCAGGATATTTTATTCTCTCCATTTTACAGATGGGGAAATTGAGGCTCAGAGAGTAAAGATCTTTTCCACTCTGGGCCTCAGACGGGGAGGGCCCTTGTTTCAACAGGACTCCTTGATCCAGACTCTGTCTCTGCTCTGCTGGCTGCTCGGGGTGCCTTAGGCTCTCCCTCTACGCTGGGGGGGAGGGGTGTTCAGAGCTACCTGCTGGCAGAGTCATCAAATCAGAGGATTCTTCTTTGGGGTTGGGGGGGGAGGGGACAGAGACTGGTGAGAGGAACCTGAGTAGCTTGGAGCCCAAGAGGCTTCTGGAAAGGGCAAACTCTTTCCCTGGCCCAGGAAGGGCTGGCAGGGAGGGAAAGGGCTCCTCTGAGTGGCCCTCACCTCTCACACTCCCTATTGTGGAAGAAAGACGGGAGGATTTTCAGGTTCAAAACATCTCCAAGCCTTAATCAGATGGCAAGAATAGCTGCCAGTCAGAAACCAATGTTTGGAATTGAATCGGAATCACGGGGTTAGAATCTTGAGCTCTATTAACCATCACCGACAACAGTTAAGCTTCCCGCATGCGGGCCCTAATCCCACACTTTGTGCTCATTTGTGCCTCACAGGACCCTTATCAGGGAGGTGCAGGATCACCCCTGTTCTATAGGCGAGGGTACCGAAGATGGGAGACTTGCCCAAGGTCACACAGCTGGGCAACTATGGAGCCGGGATTCCAACCAGGAAGCCTGGCCCCGTAGTCTGTTCTCATGGGCCAGAATCAGATGCTTGAAGTTCTAGTCATGAAAGAGAATTAGAATCCTGGCATGAGAGTTGTGGGCAGGATTCAGAATTTTATAATGTCAGCCTCCACAGGGCTCTGAGATATCATATCCAAATCTCCCATTTGTCAAGGGGCAGAACTGAGGCCCAGGGAGGGAAAGGGTCTCCTTCAAAGTCACCGCCTAGGCCAGGGGCAGAGTCTGGAACCCCCTCTCACCCCCTCCCGTTTACTCTGGTCCAGGGTACCTTCCTCTCTGTGGCGGGCCCTCCTCACCCCGCCGCCCACCCAGCAGCTTCCCGGCCCAGCCAGTCCCATTAGGGTTTTTCCACCTCCCCAAAAAGGTCCTAATGACTGTCAGTCCTTGTGAAGCTTTAATTAATCTCAGAGGCTGATGACTCTGAGGGGACCGGGGGCTGTGGCCTTACGCAGATGAAGATTAGGGCTCCATTTCATGTGGTGATGAAGGAACGCCTCAGACATTCCTGCCAGCAATAAAAGCCACATGGCTTTCCAGCGTCGCCCTTGGAAAAGAAAAAAAGCGCAGCCCTTTGCGGAAAGAAATCAACTATGTGCTGTATGCATGGCATGAGATAAAAACGGGGCATAACGAGGTGGAGAACAGTCGGTCTCTTATGCTGCTTCCTCTGAGAGTGGCAGGGCCCGGCCGTCGTGAGCCCAGCTGCGGCCCCGGGGAGAGGCGGTGAGAGCCACGGTCCAAGGGCCTCAGCCCCTATACCTGAGCTGGACTTCAGCTGCTCTCCATGCCCGCTCAGCTGGGCTGGCTTCCCAGGCCTGCTTGCAGAAGGGTCCTGCGCCTGTTCTCTTGCTCTGCCGTCACTGCCTCGAAATCCTTCAGATTCTTTGAATCAAGAGCCTGCATTTTCATTTTGCCGCCGAGCCCCCCCAGATTAGGTAAGCGGTCCTGGCCCACAAGTTACCCTGTCAGCCGATGGCAACATCTCCCCCGGCCTTGGGGAGTCATGTTTGTTTGAGCACCTATTTGTCGACGTGATCTGAGATGAACTTCAGAACAATCCTGCGGCTTGTGCAGATGGGGCAGCTGAAGCTCCAGAAGCTTGCACCTGGCGAGGAAGCCTGGATTTGGAGGCAGGTCCCTTTCCCTCCAAAGCAAAGCAAGTGTCTTAACCACTCCGTGTGCTGCAATATTTCATCTTCGCCATGCTCTGTGAGGGCGGCGATGCATGTGGTCAAGGGTTATTATTTTTTTTCCTAATTTCCAAATACTGGTAGGCTAAGAGGCCAGAGACATGAGGGTGCTCAGGGGCATGCCCAGGGGCTAGTGGATCATTCAATACCATGTTGCATGGTAGGGATGGGGACTCGCATCCAGACAGCTGGGACGGGGGTGTCTCGGTTTTAGGGTTGTTTGTTCCAGCTGTAAATGTGTTAGCTCTCTGTGTGGGTCATTGCTTCCAGTCTGGCTGGGGATGTAGCTGGAGTCCTGGCCTTCCCTGCCCCTCGCCAGTGCTGGGTTCTAAACACCTGGAAGTTCTTCTTTGTGGCTTCCTCCACTGTTTCATGCCCCACTTTCTCTCTGCCACCCTCTCTGGTTGGAGAAGCACTTGCACCCTATATCTTGATCAACTCAAAGGAGTCCCGGGCCTCAATGAATCCTAGAAAATTGGGGATAAAGGGAACCTAAAGATAATCATGGGCTAGGCCCAAGGCTCATGCCTGGCGGTTAGCTCCAGGAGAGCCATCCCCTTATTCCTTGGTGGGTGACCCTGGGACAAGTCCCTTCCCTCTCTGGGCCTCAGACACCTCATCAGGGAGTTAAGCACATTGAGCCACACTTGATCCTCAGGAGGATCTGATCCATCTTCAATGTTCTAGAATTCCATGCTAATCTAGGACAGTTCTGGGGCTATTGAGGTCCAGGAGAGATCAGAGGTATGCTCAGGGTCACATAAGAGGCTCACTGGCTGCTGGACCTGACTCTGAGGTCCCGGCCTGCTGGCCCAGCTCTCCCCTACACGAACCTTTGGAAGGCTGATCCTTGGTCTTGTGCCCCCTCTCCTACTCCCAGTCCACTGTGACCTAGTGTCCAGGTCTGGGAGCCACAACTAAGTAGCTTCTGTTTTTTTTTTTTATTTATTCTGGATGTCTGTTTTATTTTTATGTTTTAAACAATATTTGTGTTTTATATATTCTTCTGTTACTGTATTTTGCAATAAAATATTTTAAAAGAAAAGCAAAAGAGAAAAAAATAGAAAAAGACACCCCCCTTCCGCCGACCCAAAGTTCTAAAAAAATGGACATAAATGCTTACATTTGTATATGGTTGCAAAACCGCCAATGGTGTGTCAAAACTGGGGAGTGTTTACTCTCGATCAGATCACTGTTTCAACCAGATGGTCCTGCCTACCAGCTCGATCTCAGCCGAATGATCTGGTGGCCCCTGAAGCCATCCTCCTCATGGCAATACCCCCGTGTGGGGCATTTCTGGGTCCCCGGCCCCATTAAGCATGCTCCCTACTGAGCTCCTTAAATCTTACCAGTAGTCCTCCAGATGTGTCATTGGGCATCCTTTATGGGCGAGGAATTGAACGTCACTGAGGAAGCCTACTGGACCCAGCCAGGAAGGGGCAGAGCTGGGATTTTAACCAAGCTCTACTGGTGCCAGAATTGTGTTTTGCTCACCCCAGGAGCTTCATCCCAGGACCCCGGCCCCTCAATTACAAAAACAAATGCTATCTACGCTTACAGGTATTATCTCACTTAATTCTCAAGGCTACCTTACGTGTTGGGCTCCCTGCCATCATCCTCAGGATAACACTAGAAAAACCAGGGGCCAGGAAGTTTAGTGACTTGCTCCAGTTCACCCCACAGGTAAATGTGAGAGCTGAACTTGGCACCTAACAGCTTGTGCTGCCTGGCCTGGCTGCTCAGGGGCCACAGATAGCATGCAAGCAAGACAGAGCCGTGGCCCAGTGTCCACAGGTGACCCTGAGAGACCGAAGGCCAGCAGGGCTAGATGGCTGGTGGTGGTGGGGTGCTGCAGCCAGGGAGATCTGCTCCCTCCCCCTCCTTGCCTACCAGGCCATGGCCTTCGGGGAGGTGCTGAAGATGTGGGCAGAGCCGAATCAAGACCTGAGCATGTTCATAAATCCCTGCCTGGCATGTCTAGGCCACAGGCTCAGACCCGGGGCACTCTTTGTCATTGGCTATTGGCATGCATTTGTCACCAGCAAGGATGTGACGTTTAGCATCTACATGTCTCTGGCTGCACCTGAGGGGGCTTCAGGAAAGGAATCCTAGAAGTTTCTCAGGCTTAGGGTGGGGGCTGGGCCCGTTTACTGCCCCATCTTTGAGGCTCAGTCAAATCAGGGCTGGCCCTGATGATGTGAAGTTTCTTCAGCTCCCAGAGGCTTGGCCCCATCCCTGGGAGCACAGGGGGAAATGTCCCCAGTCCTGTCCTCAGGGTGCCCTGTGCCGATGCAGGGAGCTGGCATGGACATGAAGAGGAGAAGTGGGAAGCCGACGGGGAGGAGGCTCTAGATTCGCTCGGTCAGCAAATACTCATTGAGCACCTCCAGCCCACGTGCAGGTGGTTGTTTTTGGGGTGGGGGGTAAAGCTGTAGACAAGGCAGGCAGCGGCTGCACATGGCTTTGATTCAGCGGGGAAGAAGAAAATAAACCAGGAGGTAAACAGACACACCCGCCAATATTTGATAGCGTCTTGGGATGTTAGAGAAAATGACGAAGGCCAAGGGATGAAAGATGACTGGGGGGGGGGTTGGGCAAGGACGTGATCCCCCTTGCTTTAGAGTAGGTGCTAAGTGAGGGTCTCCCAGGGAAGGTGCCATCTGAGCCGAGACGTGGAGGCTGAGAAGTACCCAGATAGAAGAGGGAAGACCTGGCTTCTCCCACCTGCTTTCTCCCCATCACCTCCGGCACGTCCACAGTTCCTAAAACATTTTCTGCCTTCTGTCTCTTCTGCTTTTCTCACAATGGCCCCGAAAACTAGATGGAGTGACTTGAAGTAGCCTGACATGCAGCTGAGGAAACTGAGGCTGGAAGTGGGAGGGGCATGTATGGCTTGATGCCCGAATGGCAGGACCAGACCCTGCCCCCTCCCTGGGGCCTGGGGCTCCTCCAGCCACCCCATTGGGCCCGCTTATTCCTCAACCCCCAGTCTGGGCAGGCTGCACCCAGAGGGGAGCCAGGAAGTGGACACTGTTTCTCTAGGATCACGGGGCTGGAAATGTGGGCTGCTGGTAGGGCCTGGGAGGGGCTGGAGCTCGGGGCTGGGCGGGGGTCCGCAGCGGAAGGCGCCCAGCCCTGATTGGAACAAGGTGGCTGCTTTGGGAGCCCAGCCTGGCTTCATTGATCTTGCCCGGTGTTCCAGCCACCAGGCGGGGCCAGCGCCGGGCAGGCTGCCGGTTTTCCCAGGTGTGGGGACACCCTGGGGGAATGGCTTTTCATGTGGTCATGGGGTAGGCATGCCACCCAGCACGTGGGGGAGGCCAGGGCATTGAGGGCACGCTGGCAGTGGGGGGGAGGTGTCCTGGAGACTTGAAATCCACAGCCGGCCAATGTCAGGCTCCCGGAGATGGGGCCACAGACTTGAGGGGCTGAGACTAGCAACGTTAGAATCCTCATCCCTGGAGCTCACATTCATTGAGTGCTCCCTGTGTGCTCGGCAGTCACTGTCACCCCACCTGAGGAGGTAGGCTCTGGTGTCACCCCCACTTACGGTACCCAGACTGAGGCTCAGCAGGGTAGAGGAATCTGTCTGCAGTCACGCAGTTACGAGGTTTTTGTCCTAGAATATATGATCCTAGAATCAGAGAGTCTTAGGGTGTGGGAATCACAGCTGGTCAACACTGGGAGGACCTTGAAGATCCTTGAGCCCAACTCCCTGGTGTCAGAGAAACAGGTCTGAGGAGGGGACATGGCTTCCTGAGGTCACAGCATGGCCAGGACTCCCCACTCACCCTGGGAGCTTGGCTGGGCCCTGAGTGTGGGGTCCTGGGGACACTTGACCCCTTAGACCCTCAGTAAGACCTCTCACACATGCTACCGACGTTCTGGTAGGTAACTGACCGTTTCCTGCTAGCACACAGGAAGTTCTTTTAAACATTTCACTTGAATCCCTCCTGCTGCAGGGAAACTTTCCTTCTAATCTTGCAGTCCTTCTGGGAGGAGTTTGGTGTTTGATGCAAGTACTCTTGGAGTGACCCGCAGTTCAGCAGAGCAGGATGGGGTTAGAGACAGGGTTTGGGGAATTAAGAGCCAGGAATGGGGGAGGGATTAGCTCTTTGGGATTCTACATGTCCAACACCCCTTCAATTTCTCTGTTCTCATCTCCTTCCACCTGCCCCCTCCCTGTATCCAGCCACACTAGCTTCCTTGCTGGTCCTTAAATACCAATCCTACCCCCACTGCAGGATGTTTATCATAAGGTTCCCTCTCCCCTAGTGAGACCCGCACATCCTGTCTTCATGGCTCCCCTCACTACCTCATTCAGATCCCTGTTGCCCTCTGTGAAAGGCCTTCTCTGAGACCCTGTGGTTCAATAATGGCAGAATAATGTTGCCCAAAGATGGCCACATCCCAACCCCTCTAACCAATAATATGTGACCTTACAAAGCAAAAGAGAGTTTGCAGGTGTGATGAAGGTTAAGGACTTCAAGATGGGGAGCTTATTCTGGATTATCTAGGTGGGTCCAATTTTTCACAAGGGTCTTTATGAAAGTGGAAGAGGGAGGCAGGAGAGGACAGCCAGTGGGTGATGTGACATGGAAAAAGGAAAGGGTCACCATCCAAGCGAAGTGGGTGGTCTTTAAAAGCTCAACAAGGCAAGGGAATGGATTCTCCCAGAGCCTCCAGAAAGAAACACAACCCTGCTTACACCTTAACCATAGCCCAGTGAGACTCACGCAGGACTTCTGACCCCCCAGAACTATAAGATAGTACATGCGTGTTGTTTGAAGCCACAGAATTTGTGAGGATTTGTTATAGCAGCGCTAAGAAATCAATTCAGCCCTTTTCCTTGATTTATACTTCTTCAGCACCTTTATCCCTGCCTGAAAAATTATGCTTCTACTTATGAATTGTCTCTTCTCCCCCATAGAATGTCAACCCCAGGAGGGAAGGGTTTTGTTTTTTCACTTGTGTTGCATTCCCAGTTAGAGTTGCCAGACTGAGCAGATAAAAACACAGAGCATCCAATGAAGTTGGATTTTGGACCAACGACAGGCACGTTTCTTGTATAAAGTTATTCCAAATATTGCAATTCTTTATTTCATCTCCTGACACACTTCCCCACCCACGGTAGATCCTCTCTAACAGCCCATGATGCCTTTGCAAGTGGTACCCTCTCCCATTCTGGGACCCTAGAACTCCTGCGTATGCGCCAAAGCACTGTCCTAATTTCCCGTCATTGTGAGGTCATCTCTGATGCTCCCAGGATGCCTTGGCCCCTCTCTCTTCACGAATCCTGTGGCCCCTCAGGAGGCATCATAAGGACTTGCCATCATGTCCTTTTCTACCCCAGACACTGAACTCCCTGAGATCAGAGAGGGGTCACTTTCAGCTCTTTGACTATGAAGCTTAGAGCCCGGCTCTAGGGGGTTGTCTAGAAGCAATTGCAAATGGATGGATGGATGGATGGATGGATGGATGGATGACTGACTGAATGAGGGAATGAATGAATGGAAGAGTGAATGAATTAACATTCATCTATTTTGCACTGGGCTTCAGTTTTAGAGTCTATTAAAGGACAAGGAAAATTGTTCATTCTCCCATCCCATCTCTGAAAACACATTTTTTTTGATTATAAGAATAATACACATTCATTAAAGAAAAATTGGAAAATAATAAAATTACGAAGAAGAAAATTAAAACCACCCACAATCCTGCCACCCAGAACAATTGTTAACATTTTGGTTTTCAGCCCTCTGGTGCTCCTACTGTATGTATAGATTCAATTTCTTCTCTCCTCCCCCGACCTCCTTCTTTTCTTTTCTAGCACTGGGAACATATATTACATGCTGTTTTCAACCTGCTTTTGAAATGCACCAGCACAATGTGTATGTTTCCTGCCCGCTCATTAAATCCTCTCCTCTCCTCCTTGGCAGGGCATGCCTCTTGTGCCTAGGGCATGGGGGCAGGGCGGTGAGGGGGCGGCGGGAAATGTGTGAAGACACCCTTGCTTCCCTAGCTGGACCACCATAGTCTTCCCTTGTGGCTGTCCCTTTTGGGTGTTTGTGTATTTGTTTTGAAGACGCTGCTGGGAACACCCTGGGATACTCGTCTTAGCCCCATTCCAGATCCCTCCCTTAGGACCAGTTCTGAGCCAGCCAGTTCCACTGGGCTGAAAATATTCATTCATTCAGGCATTTGTCCACATTATGGTCTAAGGCTTATGGTTTCCCTCCCGGATACTCAGCTCCAACCAGAACAGCCTCACAGACCACTACGCTCTGAGGGCTTGTGACCTCAGGAGTGTATAGACCTCATACTTGTTAATGATTCTCTACCTGAGGTCACTACGAACCAGGCCCTGTGCATTTCCATGTGTCCTCACAAGGACTCTCCAGGGCAGGTGTGGCAGTGTCTCATCTTACAGATGAAGATATCGAGAGTCTGAGAATTAAGTGGCCTGGCTGAGGTCACAGAGCAGAGAAACCAGGCACCTGGGATCTGCCTCGGGTCAGCCTGACTCCCGGTGAGGTTAACACCCTCTCCCGCGCCTCCCCCCCCCCCCCCCCCCCCCCCCCCCCCCCCCCCCGCCACACCCATGCAGATCAAGGATTCTGCTCTAGGCTTTCTAATCTGGGGCTGCAAAAACTTTGCCCCACTATTCCTGCTGCCCGCTCCCTGAGGGGGGCATAGTCCAGCATTCCTGGGAAGCAAGGACAGGGCTTTGACCTAAAACCTGGTGGCCATATCCTGCCCTATGTCCTGATGCCACGGCTCCTCGCCTCACCCTCTCCATCTGTGAAATGGGTGGGCGGAGACTCAGACAACAGCCCCCTGGGCTTGTTGCTGCTTCAGCAGAGTGGTGGTGATAATCAGTGCTGAGTCAAAGGGAGAAAGAACCCATCAGATGGGTCACCTCGCCACAGACAGCTAAGCCTGCTGGAGGGAGTGAGTCTGAGTACTAGGCTGGGCTGCTAGGGGGACCTGACAGCCCCAGATGGAGCCTGACCCCCACCCCCCAGGCCCGGCAGATGGGAGGCTATTTTTTAACTGACCCCACAGGAAGAAGAGGACAGAAATGAGTTCAGGGGGTTAACCCAGGTCCCCAGGGCCCCTTCCTATTTGCATCCTCTTCCCCACTACCCAGGTTGCTGTGCAGACTTCACCTGGAGCTCCCTGAAGCCCTCCAGAGCTCCTAGAAGATCAGAGCGCTAGAGCTGGAAGGCCCCCCCATTTCCCCAGAGAGGGGTGTGGGAAAGCTCAAACACCCAGAGCCCGCCTTCCTTCCTGCCACCTCCACTCTGCGCTGCCACCAGGCTAGGCCACCTCCCCTCCTGCCACATTCCTGGGGACCCTGGGCAACCCCTATCTTTCTTGGCCTCAGTTTCCCCACCTATCAGATGATGGGTCCCCTGGAGGCATCTCTGAGGCCTCTCTGGGCAGGGAAACCTGGTTCTGGGCTGAGGCCTATACTCTGAGCCATCAGTCCAGGTTCCCTTGAAGCCCTTGTCCCTCAAGCACCAGCCCCTGGCAGGTGTCTGGGGACTCCCAGGAAGAGGGACTTCCTGGCCAGAGAAGCAGGACCAGCCTGGGTAGGGGTAAAGCAGCTTCCCCTGCGGCCTCCCTCAGACCACATCGCCAGGTGTCCCCTAGTCCCCATGGGCAGGGGTTCCTGAAAAGTCCGGGGAGTCTGTTGTAGTGGGTGTGGCCTCTCATGTGTCTTTGCCTGTTCCGAGGCGCATGGTGGGGGTGGGGCGAGAGCCGGGCCCTAAGGTGGAGGTGGGGCTTTGATGGGCTGCGACAGAGGCCCTGCTACATGCACGGTCCTACCCAGAACCCCTTGCTGGGGCTGGTCTGACCTGAAGGCTAAATGCGTGGGGGGAGGAGGGGTGCATGCCCGGGAGGGCACAGGACCCCGAATGCTTGTCAGCGCCTCTGGAAGCTGGGACCCCAAGGGATCCATGGCAGAAGCTGACTCTGACTTGGCTCCTTTTATTTATTGTCTGTTTAAAACAATGCTGTTAATACACAGCATCGATAGGGTCCTTCACACAACGCATTCCAGCCCCTGTGATGCAACTGGTTTTGACCCTGGAACAACGTGAGGGTTGGGGCGCTGACCCCTGTGCAGCATATAAAAGTCTGCATATAAATTTCGACCCCCTAAAACTTAGATCCTATTGACTAGAAGTCTTTACTGATAGCATAAACTGTCAATTAAATTTTTGTATGTCACATGTGTTCGATACCATAAAGTAAGCCAGGGAAATGAAATGTTACCAAGAAAATTAGAAGGAAGAGAAAATACTTTAACAGTGCTGTGCTGTATTTATGGGGGGAAAAAAATCCACGTGTAAGTGGACCCTTGAAGGTCAAACCGTGTTGTTCAAGGACCAGCTCTAATATGAGCACTCTGGAAAAAATTGGAAACTACAGAAAAATCCTCCAAAAATGTTGAAGCCTGAAATCTGAGAGCCCGAGTAAAACTCTGAGCATTAATAGAATCGTATTAATTCTCACACGCTGAGTTTCACATGGGCTGCGAGTGGAGATTAGTAACTGAAATGTTGTCTTAGTAAATTCTCTGTACTGTCATTCTCCCCATTGTGCAGATGAAGAAACTGCGGAAAAGGGAGGGCAACTAGCTGTAGGGGAGGGAGCAGTGGAAGGAAGCTGCCTGATCTGGCAGACTGAAAGTGTGAATCCTCTCCAGGTCCAGGGCTGGGCTCCCGGAGCAGACGGAGCACACCGTGTTTACTCATTCATTCCTCCACCTGTATTTTTTCATCCTATGAGTTAGACTAGCTCAGCACCGGGGCCTTGCTTGTGAACAAGACATTCGAGGAGCTCACATGAGCCCCTTAAATGGGCACAAACAGAGCCCCAGCCTTGAGCACAGCTTGATCACAAGTTCAGGTTGTCACTGACTGAGCCATGGTCCTGCCTCCCCCAGTCAGTAGGGGCCACTGTGAGCTTTTCATCAGCCAGTGGTGTATCTTAAAGCCCAGGTCGGGGGTGCCCTTCTGACCAGCCCACTGTCTCTGTGGGGAGGAAAGCCATTAGGGGCCCACCCACCACCTCGGGCCCACTCTTCTGGGCCACGCCTTCCTGGGGCAGGTGATTGAGTGTTGGCCTGGGGTCAGCCAGGGAGGGCAGAGAGGTCCACATCTCCCCTTGCACTTGGCTGGGAGGCAAGCCTCTGCTCAGGGTATGCTCCCCACCACCCCGGGGAGTCTGAGCTGGTGTGTACCCTCGAGCAGCCCCAGGCAGCACTGCCCAGTTCAGGTCAGCCACTGGAAGGGCTTGTAGGTCTCCAGGCCCCTGAACTGGGTCTTTTCTTCCTGACAAAGCCCAGGACGTCCTAGGAGACCACACAAGGCATTGTCACTCCTCAAATGTGGAGAAAAAGCAACACAGGTCTGGGCTCCCTTGCCACCTATGCTATATACGGAGGCCGTACATGTCCCCCCCTCCTCAGGCAGGGCCAGCTACCCAATTTGTGGCATTCGGTACAAAATGAAAATATAGGACCCCTGTTGAAACAGCAAAAAAAAAGCTCCCAGCTTTCCTCCATGGTATCTCTTGGCTTGTCATGATGTTTGTTTTTGCTATCTAATGTTGCATTCCCTTGGACACGGGGACAGTGTGGGGTGAATGCAGACCCTCACGGACATCTGTCCCCCCCAAACCTTGGCATACAGGTCACGTGCACCTGTCCTCCCCAGGCCCACACTCACGTCAGGCCCTGCCTGTGGGAGGGTGGGCAGACCGAGCCCAGGCCTCAAGTCCCCACATGCTCCTCTGTCTCATCCAACTTCACTTACAAAGCACAGATCCAAAGACAAAATTATTGAGAATTTCAAGATGGCAGCTGCTGAGCGTTCACACAAGCGTGGGGGCCCCTTCTGAGCTTGGAGCCCTGTGCTCCCCCCGGGGTTGCAGCCTGAGAAGCTGGCCCTGCCTGAAGGAGGGTCCCAGCTCGGATACAAGTGTCAACCACCCAGCTCCCATCCCAGCTACAAAGTCCCAAACATGCAGGGGTGCCGGGGAAGTGTGGCGTGCTTAGCAGACTGCTTGTATTGGGGAACTGCCTTTCCTGCACTGGGCTGTGCCTGTGGAAGGGGTGGGCAGAGCCTGGCCTGAACTCCCGCTATACTGCTTCTAAACAATGTGACCTTAGACAGGGGCTTTCATTTCTCACGTTCCTCCTTTGCCAAAGGCGGACGAGAAAATTGACCCTGTAGGGCTGTGGACCTTAGTGGTGATTACATAAAGTGTTGAGCCCAGTACTGGCACAGTGAATTTGAGAGGTAAGTCAGGGCAGGGGAATGACCACCAGGCAAGGGTGGGTGTCCCTAAACAGGGGCAGAGGCATGTGTGGGTGCACACCCCTCACCCCATATAGGGCACCTGAGAGGGCAATTCCAGGGGACTTCCGCAAGGTGCCCAGGCCAGTAGGCTGGAATAGGATGCTGGATCGAACAGAAATTGCACTGGGTGGGAGGGATCCCTAGGAGATCTGGGGGCCCAGAGAGAGGAACCTAGAGGTAGAGGCCCCCACCGAAGTGCTCACAGGGCTGGTATGACAGGTATGACAGACCCTGACCAGATGAGAAAGAAGCCCTTCACTTGGGCTGCGTGTCGACCTGGGCTAGCCATGGGATATGGGCCTGGCTTTTTTGGAGTGCTTTCTAAGCTCAATTGCGGCCATGTTGTTCCATGCCCTCTCTAGGCCTCAGTTTCCTGTCTATGCCCTGGTGAAGAAGGGCCACCATACATCAAGTGCCTTCTGAATGGACAGCACACTGTGCCTTACAGATCTCCCCTCTTGTGGTGCCTGGGTGGCTCAGTTGTTAAGCGTCTGCCTTTAGCTCAGGTCAGGATCCTGGAGTCCCGGAATCAAGCCCGGCATCCGGCTCCCTGCTCAGTGGGCAGCCTGTCTCTGCCTCTCTCCCTCCCCCTGCTTGTGTTCCCTCTCTAGCTATGTCTCTCTGTCAAATAAATAAAATCTATAACAAAAACAAAAACAAAACCAAATATTCCCTCTTTGGTCCTCAAATGACAACAGCCCATTTCTCAGATGAGAAAACTGAAGCCCAGTGTTGACTCCCCCAGCAAGAAAGTGGTTTGGATCAGCCAGGTTTGCGGAAGTGCCACCAGCTCTTCCCAGGAAGGGGACCAGTGGAAGCGAAGGAATGTTCCCCCATCGTGAGGACCTGGATTAGCTCATAGCTACGGTGCTGTGGTGAGGTGTGCAGACTCCAGACGCACGCTGCCTGGGGTGGAACCCAGCTGGGGGACCTTGGGCAGGTGGATTAACGTCTCTGGCCTTCAGTTTCTTCATCTATAAAACTCACTTAATATCATAGGGTTGTGAGACTTCAACGAGCAGAGATAATGTAAAGTGCATCTGGCATTAGTAAGATTTATATATAAGTGTTTGCTGCTAATATTCTAACTATTGAAGAGTTGAGTTGTTATAATTCTATTTCCTAGACAATTATGCATTTATGAATTCCAATTTTGTACTCTTCCCTTTTGCACTGAGCATCCAGCTAATTTCTCTTTCAAGTCTTAAACAATTTCCTCTGTCCTTGAGAAAAATAATTTCCCGCCCCCCCCCTCCCCTAGCCGGGGTAGTCTGAACAGCTCTCCCTGGAGCTGCTTTTCCCAAAATGGGTTCCACGGCACCCTGGCTTGAGGAGGAACCTGTGTTCTTTAGCTTTTTAAACGTTCTGAAAAGGCCTTCAGCAAAATACTCTATTGAACGGTTTGATACAGCCTTCCTCTATCTTGTTTTGTCACAGAGCCCCTTTATTTCTGCTCAACACCTGACACTGTCTGCCAAACACACGGTGGGAGATGTTCCCCTCATTTCCTGGTTTCTAGGAAATGGCAGGCAGAGCTGAGTGAGCGAGAACTGTGAGTAATGCCCCTCACAGAGAGGCTCAGTTCCACCCCCTGCAGAAATCATCCGCACTAAAGCTCTTCCCTCGCTCCTCTCCTCGGGTCTCCTGTGCACTCTTCTTTGCTGTCTGGTTCAGTCCCCACAACAGCCTGGGGAGGTCAGTAGCATCGATGTCCCCATATTACAGATGAGGAAATTGAGGCTCAGGGAGGTTAAGTGGCCACACAGTAAGTGGTGGATCCGGGAGGCAAACCCACAACTTCTGATTCTAAATCCCACATTCTTTTCTGAACATTGATAGGAAAAATAAAAATAGATCTCATTCTGCCAAGGGTCAATCTTCCCCAGTGATTTGCTTTTTAAAAATCTAAAGTGGGGGTGCCTGTGTGGCTCAGTTGGTTAAGCGACTGCCTTCGGTTCAGGTCATGATCCCTGAGACCTGGGATCGAGTCCCACATCGGGCTCCCTGCCAGCAGGAGGCCTGCTTTTCCCTCTCTCACTCCCCCTGCTTGTATTCCCTCTCTGGCTGTGCTTCTCTCTGTCAAATAAATAAAATCTTTAAAAAAAAAATAAAATAAAAATCTAAAGTGTTCCCGTCCCCCCCACTATACATTGAATGTATTACAAACTTAAAATCTTTAGCATCTTTTCTCTGATGGCAAAGGCAATCCATGCTTGCTGTGTATAAGATTTTTCAAACATTTTGAGTTGGAAAAAGAAAAAGGCCATAATCTCATTCCAAGAGATGAAGCTGGGTGAGTCGTCGGGCAGACACCCTCCCATATCTGGCCCAGCAAGGTAGCTATCATTCCCATATGGCTGTTTAAATTAAAATAATGAAAATGAAATAAGATTAAAAATTCGGTCCCTTAGTTGTGCTAGTTACAGACGGGGTGGGCACATTTTAGGCACAGCCTGTGCATCCGACGAGGGGCTACAGCATCGAGCAGCACAGACCTAGGACGTTTCCATCATCCCAGAAATTTCGGCTGGACAGAACTACTCTAGTCTCTTCCTGGACATAGCCCAAGGTGCACTGTGATTATTAACATTCCTGATGAGGTTCCTGGATATGTTGTATGTCTCTGCCTGGCCTCTTCCACGGAGGGAAGAGATATTCCAGAGACAAACCCCAGACGCAGGGAAGAATAGTATGGAAGGAAACAGACCGAACTGATAGTGGTTTTCTCTGGGTGTTGCGATGACAGCTTATTTTTTAATTTCCTAGATCCTTCAGGAGATCTACAACATAAAATGCAGGTGGGGTGGGGTTGTTGATGGATTGTGTCCTCCCTAATTAGTTCTTGCTGCTTCTAAAAGCTTCAAGGTAGGATCTTACCCTAGGCTTAATTTATTAGTAATAATAGTTCTTAAATTATTGACTCATGAAGAGTGGGAGCCTGCACAAGTCCAAGGGCCCCCCAGCCCAGGGCTGTTCTAGGCAGCGACGGCTTCCTGGGCCCCCAAGCCATGCAATTGTTCACGGTGCCTTGCTTAGAAGAACCCCACACTTGGTTTAATGTTCTGTGCTTGCCATCCTGAAATTACTAATGATTTTGTACAGGTGGCCCTGCATTTTCCTTTTGCTCTTTGCCTTGCAAATTGTGTCGCTGGCACCAATGCTGGGATTCTCCCCGGGATGGGTCGTGTCTTGACTTCTCTGAACCATTGCCCTTGTTCCCATCAGACCACAGATGTGCCCATCCCTGGAGCACTCACTGGACGTGCCTGAGAACAAGTGTGCTTCGGTCTCTCAGATGTGTGTCTAGAGAGTGACAAAAATAGGGCTTGCAAGTGGGTGCGGGGGGGCTCTTGTGGTCTCTGTTCACACACATACCCACGCTCAAGGCGCACGTCTACACTGTCCTATTTCAGAGGCGGCCCAGTGCATCATGGGATGCTCTGTCCCACATCACTGCCCAGTTTCGATCCTGCCTGGATTCCCTGCCTTGAACGCCATGCCCGATCTCTAGGCCTGGCTTACCTCCTCTCCAGCCTTTTCTTCCTCCACTTCTCCATAAGACCCACAAGCTCTCCCATCTCTAAGAAAGCCTTTCTGTGTGGTCCTTCTTCCATCCCTTAGCCCATGCCATTAATTCTGCCTGGGCCACCAATGTTCCTTCCTTCCCAGACCTACTCTTCTCAGACTCTACTCTTCCTGAGAAGCCTTCTAGGGATGTGTTGGTTGCATAGGGGAGGACATAAATCACTAGATTTAGGGGTATGAGCAAGGGTTCCATGGAAGGGATAAGTTCCTGGGCCTCCAGGAAGAAGAGATGTCGGCCAGGTAGAAGGAAGAGTTTTGTTGGGCTACCTTTGATGACAGACAGATTCTAACATGCATTTGGGCTTCACCAGCTACTAGCTGCATGACCCTGGATGAGGCCTGTCCCTTGATTAAGGCTCAGTTTCCCCATCTGAGCCTTGCAGATGTAATAACAACAACTCCTACTACATGGATTACTGTAGAGATGAAGTGAAATGAGATATTCTTGCAAAGGAACCACACAGGGCCTGACACACAGTAAGTCATCAACAAATGTGGTTCCCGTATCCCTTCCTCATTGCTTTTCTCCTCCTAAATACTACTTTCAGCCGATCATACCATCCCTGAGTCTATTCATGTATTCATTTCGGCAACAGAGGTAGGGATAGCTGTGATGAAGATTTAATGGGGTCAAGGGAGCATTTATGGAAGTCCCAGAAAGCCGAGATTTTTATATAGCTAGGAAGGGCATAGACCAGAGGGATGCTGATGTATCATCCTGGGGTATTTTTCAGAGGCAAACTCTTTCCACTCATCACTAGAACTTTGGCTCTGGGCAGGGAGTGGGGGGGCTGCGTGGTGGTTAGTGTTCTTTGCCTTTTGTTTGCTCCTGTATCCCCAGTTCTCAGAATAGTGTGTGGCATGCATACAGTCGATGCTCAATAAATATTCATCGGAATATCGGCGGTGCCAACCAGTCCATATCACATCCCAAGTTCTGGGCATTCCAGGAAAACTGTCTCCAGATTGGGACCACAACGTAAGCTGCACGCATTTCCTGAGTACCTGCTGTATGCACAGTGCTACCCAGCCCAGGGCAGGCCCTTCCTCCACATCCCACAGAGGTAGGGCCCAGGAGGAAGAGGACAGACATGGTGATTTGGCAAGAGGAAGGGAGAGGAAGGGTGGCCAGCCGGGCCTGGGCTGGCAGGAAGCCCAGCTCAGTGTTTAAAGGTTTAGAAAACACTCAATCACCAAATAATTAGGGACAAAGGCTCCCTGCCATGATTGTACCATGTAACATTAACTACAACATTTTAGTGTTTTCCTTCCAGTCTTTTTTCTAAAGCTGCCTTGTGGGGCGCCTGGGTGGCTCAGTTGGTTAAGTGACTGCCTTCGGCTCAGGTCATGATCCCAGAGACCTGGGATCGAGTCCCACATCGGGCTCCCTGCTCGGCAGGAAGCCTGCTTCTCCCTCTCTCACTCCCCCTGCTTGTGTTCCCTCTCTGGCTGTGTTTCTCTCTGTCAAATAAATAAAATCTTTAAAAAAAAAATTAAAAAAAAATAAATAAAGCTGCCTTGTGCTCAGAGCTGGTGTCCTCTCCTCTTTAGGAAGGTATATGATTATTCTATAGGGGAGGACACCTGGGATCCTCACTCCAACCTTGCTGGATCTGATAGATCTTCCTAAAATAGGAGGGTGTGCGGAACCCTGGCAGGGGCTTTGCCTCCCCCTCCCTCACTCCATGGGCAGGGAGCAGGACTCGGGTCCACTGAAGGACTGCAGGGAAATCCTCAGTGTAGGGGGCACTTCCTGGGACTGGGGGCGGGGGGGCTGTTGGTGTCCAGGCAAACTGAGTTTCATGCAGGGGCATGACCAAAATGGACTTTTCCTCTCTTCCCCACCAGCTTACATTTCATCCTGTTTTCCATTCAAGGGCCCTGAGTTTCCCCTTCTCTTAGTACCTTCTGCTAGCTCTGCATCCAGTCACCTCTCTCCTCTAAACAAAGGTTAGTGCCTGGCTGGCCCCGGTGGTGGAGCATGAGACTCTTGATCTCAGGATCATGAGTTTGAGCCCCACAGTGGGTGCGGAGATTATTGACACATATAAAAACTTAAACAAATAAAATAAATAAAGGCGAACAGACCAGATGGACTCACTGGTGCCAGAGTATCATGACCCCCGGGACCCAGACAGGTGCCCCGGAGTGGCTGAGTGCCCAAGGTGGAACTGTAGTCACCAGGTCACACAGTGAAGGGTGTTTTGAGGGGCGCCGACTTTGGTCACCCCTGCAACTTGTAAGCCGTGGACATCTACTCTTTCCGCCCACATGTAAGTCTGAACCTTTTGCCCAAAACACTTCCCAGACGCAAAAGAAAACCCCAAAGAGGAACCTAAACCTTGACGCTTGTGGTGCCCATTGGACGGGAGCACTCAGGCTCCCGCCAGCAAGCGTTTCAAAGAATGAGCCAGCCATCAAAGGGGGAAGTGAGGGGCCCTAGGGAAGCCTCCCAGGTTGGTCAGTCCTGGCTCATTCAATCGCTTGCCCATTCATCTGCCCTTTCCTCCACCCATTTAGCAAGAAACGCAGGGTGGTCCTTCCTGACAGACAAGTAGGGTGGGGTGGAGGTTCCGGGGTGGTGAATGAGGGTGGGGCAGGGCACTCCCAAGGCCTGGAGGGGACAGGGGAAGGACCGAGGGAGACACCCCAGGGAGGCGGCCAGTAAGCTGGGCTTTGAGAGGAGACAGGCAGCTGTTTCACTTTCCCTATCTTGCTCAGAGACAGACGGGCTCTAGCCGGAGGGGCACAGGGTGCGGGCATTAAACAGCAACAGTTCCCAACATTTATGGGCAGCTTGACTCTGCACCAGACCCTGCATAAGCACATACTATAAATTCTCATTGAATCTACCCAACAAGCTGTGACTTGGCTACTGTTTGTTCTCCCCATTTTAAAGATGAGGAAACTGAGCTCAGAGAGGTGAAGTGCTTTATCTGAGGCCACACAGCGAGGAAGCGGCAGTGCCTGGCTGCAGCCTGAGCTTCTAACCACATTTTATGTTGCCTTGTCCCCAACGAACACCCTCTTCTCTACCACCCTCCCAGAGAGCCCTTGACAAGGGGTCTCACAGTCCCTCTACAGTCTCCTCTGTGCCTACCCCTCTTGGGCCCTGAAAAAACCAGACATGGGAACACCTGCCATGGTTTGTGGTGGAATGGGAGGCCCAGGGTGTGTCTCCAGCCCAGCCAGAGACAGATGGCTGAATGAGCCCTTGCTGCCCGCCAGCCCATGCACAGGGCTCCAGGGCAGGTCCCCTTCCCTTCGTGAAAGCGCCCTTGGAGGTCAGCGCTCCCAGTCCCATCTCACACAGGAGGAAACTGAGCTCAGAGAGGTGAATTAACGTGTTGCCTATGAAACAGCTCCAACCTGGTCAGTCTGACTCTTACACTGGGTGCCAGGTGGAAGGTTTGTTGCTGGATAGACAAGAAAACTTGGTTTCTTGCTGCTGAATTCAACCTGACACAAGACGAGACTTCTCTTCGGACTTCAGTCCCCCCATCTATTTAGTGAGGAGGTGGAACTTTGTCTTTCTACTATTTCCTGTACTGGCTCACTGTTTCTGGTTCTAGTGACTTCTCAAGGTCTGACCGGCTGTCACTCCCACCTCAGGCCCACAGTTCCTGGAGTCGTCCCCCCTTCCCCTGCACGGGTGGGTTGGGGGCTGCCTTTGGGAGGCGCTATTTCAAGGCCAATGACAGAGGGCCTGGGCTCCACTGGGGACTAAAGCTCTTCCTTCCTCCCTCCCCTTACGTCCACCAAGTGAGGCGGGTTACTTGGCCCTAAGATGGGCACCAAGACTGGCCCCGGGATTGAGAGCTTGGAGGAGGCCAAGGCTCCTAGGTGGCCCTGGGGAAGACTCCTGGCGGAGGGGGCGTTTGAGCTCAGTTTTGAAGATGGGATGAGACTCCCCAGCTACCAAGGGGGCACACTCCAGGTGGCAAATTTGAGAATGGGCTGCATATGAGGCCTCTATGCGGGGGGGGGGGGGGGACAGGAATAAGGATGGGTGTTTTGGCCGCTTGGCCCTCCCCTTCTCCCAGCCAAACTCTGAGCCTAGGCCTCAGTTTCCCCACCTACTGAGTAGTCTGGACTGGCTCAGAGGCAAGGCTGGGCTCAGAGGATGCTGCTCTCCCCTCCCTCTAAGAGCCTTTTGGAAGGTCAGGTTTTCGGGCCCTGTTGCTCAGGGGCATCCTTCTCCCAATTTCCCTCCCCTCCAGAAACTCCTCCACGCCCTCAGGCAACCAGGCAAGCCTTCACTTTGAGCTTTGATGCGGCCACCTCAAGCCTCAAGGCCTAGGCGTCAATGGGCCCTCTATGTGACCAGTGGGGCCGCTGGGGGCCGCCAGCTGCCGTATGGGCGTGGGTAAGGCCTGGACACACAGTCCCACTGTGTGGGGCCGGCTCATGCCCGCCCAAACCCTGTGGCCGGTGGGGGGCTACCAGGAATGTCTCCCTGGGGGGCACTTTGGACAGACAGGGTGGTCTGGGGAGACGGGTGTGTGCAGGGCGGCCTCGGGAGCCTCTGTCAGAGGGGCCCAGCAGACGTGGCGCCAGGGAAGCACCGTAGTGGGCGTAGGATGCTGGCGGTCCGTCTGGTTGGTCCGCCCATCTCCCACGGTTGGCGGGGGAGGGGGAGGCTGCCATGGGCACGCCCCTCAGGGTGACCAACTGCCCTGTAGTGCCTGGGGTTTGGCACTTTCAGTGCAAGAACCAGAAGAGTCCCTGCTGTTGGCTACCGCTCAGAGCTTGGGAAAAGACAGTGACTGACCTCTCTGGTCTGAGCAGCTTCCTCCCTGTCCGGTGACCTCTGACTCAGACCATCTGGGTTGGAGCTGCCCGGGGCCATTTTGTCCACCCCCTGCCTCTACCCAGGCCTGCCTCATGCCTGAGGGGCCATTTTCTGTCTCTCCCAGGCATCTTCACAGGAGGAGCTGCCAGCCAACTACTAGACCCCTGCTGAGAGAAACCTGGCAGGACCCATGGTCTGACAGAGCGGCTGTCCATCCACTCCGCACTTCCGCTGGCTCCAGCCATCCTGGGGGTGCCCAGGGTCATCTCATTCCTGTCTCCACACCTTTAGCCCAGGCTGTTCTCTTTCCTGGAATTCTTTTCTCACTCTGTCACTTCTTCACCAACACCACCCCCCCCAAGACCCAGCTTGAATGTCACTTTACCAGGGGAATTGTTCTCCCTTTCCCCAGGTGGGCTAGTCCCCTTTGTTGAACTTCTAGATCCCTATTCTTCCCTCCTTATAACATTGATCACACCCCAGTGCAATTTTCAGTTTACTCATCTCTTTCCACACCTGACCTTGAGCTCTTCAAGGGCAGAGAGCCTGACCCAGTCACCTTTATATCCGAGATTCCAGCACAAGGCCAGGCTCGTGGAAAGTGTAAGAAAACGGGGGCTGACTTGTCATGTCCTCTGTGCCAGGCACCCTGCTAGTTTAGTTCTCTCCAGAGCCCCATGAGTTTGGTATAATCATCACCCCCATTTTACTGATGGGGAGACGGGTAAAGAGAGGTGAATGACTTGCCCCTGGCTACACAGCTAGCAAGGGGCAGAGTCAGATTCCAGAGCCTGGGTTTAAATCTCCATGCTTGACACCCTGATGAGCTTTTGTGGAATCACTGGATAAATGGAAACTTTGCCTCCCCGAGGTCTCCTAAATACTACAAGTTGCGGTTCAGACCCATTTCCTCCAGTTTCTCCCCTGAAGGTACCCCAGTGAGGAGAGCTACTGCCTGCATGGGAGCAGTTAAGGGGTGTGCTGCGAGGGGGATGCCCCAGAGAAGGGCCTCGCAGGCAGTTTAGGACAAGGGTGCTGGCCGTCCATGGAGCTGCAGATGGGCCCTTGGTCATCCCCAAGGCCATCGCCTGTATTTGTCAGAGGGGGAAACTGAGGCCCAAAGACAGGAAGGGACTTGCCCATAGTCATGCAGTACATCTGAGTCAGAGCCATTAGGTCTCAGCGTCTCCATTTGTCAAAGACAGGAATAAATACCCCTCATCTGGGGCCAGTCCTGGCAGAGGAGGAGAGGGAAGAATGGAGAGTTGCTGGGGGCCCCGGGGTGCCCTGGGAGGTCCCTGTGCCCTCTTACTCCTTCCCTCTTGGTGCCTGGAACTCTGCCATCTGCCGGCCAGCTTTCTGGGTTGAGCCTTGTCCTCTTTCCTCCTCACACTTTACTTCATGGTGGGAATGGCCCTCCGCCTTCTTCCCAGACCTGAGCTGCTTGGTGAACTGAGCTGCTTATGGGACTTGGGAATCCACGTGTTTGAGGTCCTGAGACCCCACCCCCCCACCGGCATGACCTCCTGTTGAGGGGCCGGGTAGTCCTGCTTGTAGGGAACGCAGGATGTCTGTGCCCTGGGGTGGGAACGTGTGATATCTTTCCTTTCACGAACCTCCAACTAAAATGCAGCATCTCTTTCCACAGTGATTTTTGTCCCCAGTGGAAATCACAGATGTTCTTCCGTGTCGTGAGGGTTGTGCGGAGGATCTGGAAATGCCATTTACTCTTGTCACCGCGTGCAGTGGCCCTGGTGGGAGCTCCTCAGCTCTCTGCACTCCATGTGTCATGACAGAGGCACGTGGTCACAGTCTCACCACTTACTTGTTTTATAGTTTGACAACCATATTTCCATCGGTTCGGTTCTCTGCACAGTCCTTTGGCTTTAGTTTTATGCACTGAAAAAGCGTGATTCTGAGAAGGCGTCTATAGGCTTCCTGAGCCTCCAGAGAGATCTGTGACTCAGTACAGGTTAAGGACCTCGTGTGGGGCAGTGTGGGGCTCAGTATTTTACCACCCACAGGTTAGACCTCTCTCGGGACAGAATCGGTAATAGTCGCCCTGTGAATCTCCGGGGACAGATCCCCCAAGTATAAGCAGAACATGGGGAATGGAGCTCGGCAGGAGAGATGGGGCCAGCAGTGTGAACAGACGCCTCAGAACCCAGACCTGGAGCTGTCCCCATGGACCCTGGCTTACAAAGCACATCTATGTCCCTGTCTACCAGGAATCAGCCTGCTGTGCCCAGCAGCCTCTTGTCTCTGGGCACACACTGGGCCCAGAGCCACCGGTTCTCCTCTGGCTCGCCCTCCATGCTGCTCTCTGCCATCTCCCGGGCTCCGCGGCCTCAGGAGCCCATCTTAGGCAGCAGCCCCGTAGTCTAGCCTCCCCAGATTCCTTTGTTTTAAACCCTACATTTCTCCATCTTCCTCATGGAGGGAGAAACACAGATTACAAAGACCCAGCAAATGGTTTTTATAAACTCTTATTTTCTTGCCACAGACTGCCTTTAATTAGCTCTGGGGACTACAAAGGGAATAGCGTTATAATAGGAGCAGCTTGAGGGAAGGAGCCGTGGCTGTCAGCTCCCAGACCTGAGGCTGTTGCTTGTCACCAGCCACAACCAGGTTTGGCAGGAGTGCATCCGCCCCAGGGACCACAGGTCCCCCTGCTCCCCACCCCGGCCCCAGTCCCCATCTGCAGCCGTGCAGCCTGCTTCAGCTCCTCTCCAGGGAGGAGGAAGGGGTCCCACCTCGGATAAGCCCTTGCTGAAACCTTTAAACAACAAGCACCCAATACGCCTCGGTCCCTGCCCGGACATCCAAGGACTGGCTCTGAGTCACTCTGTTAGCCAGCAGTGGGACGGGCCGATGGACAGAAAGGCACACAGACAGAAAGATAGTCAGACCAACTTCTGTATCTCAGTTGAGCATCTCAGCTGAGAAAAGGCAACACCAGTGCCCCCCACGTTCCCCATCCCTTGGAGTTTTAGATCCCATTCAGCACCCCTATTCCAGAGGGGAACCGTCTCCGTGTAGAACCCTGAGGCACTGCTTTCATACACAGCCCATCCCCATCCTCAGATGATCAGAATGTCACAGCCAGAGTGTCTCCGTTTGGGACACAGAGAAGTTCCCCTACTTGCCTAAGGACACTGGGCAGGGTAGTCACCTACCTGGGGCTCAAGCTCAGGGCCGCTGGACCCCCAGTTTCAGCTCCATCTGGACTCCTGCTGGGGGGCAAGGGGGTGGAAGGCAGCAGGGAGATGTCTGAGGCCAGGGCTCGTCAGCCCTGAGAGCCAGGCAGAGGCAGGAAAAGTCTCCCCATGAGTTCCAGCCTCCAATCAGAGGTTCCATGTGGGGGATCCTGGAACCCTACCCTTTTGAAGGACAGAGCCCAAAACTCTGGGTTGCTTTAGGCCACGAATAGAGGCAAAAGCCACCCAGAAACACTTTCTTCTCCCCTGCGGCCAAGTCTGTAAACCTTCCCCAGGCCTGCTCTCCCAACTCTCAGCCAGTTTCCTGCGTCCCAGAGCTATGCAAGTTCTCCGCAAAAGCCCGTAGCCTCCTTCTCCTCCCTCTGCTTTCGTCGGCCCAAGATGACTTGGAAAGCCTGGGAGAGGTCCTCAGAAAGATCTCCAGATCCATGGCTCTTGACAGAACTGGCCTGGCGCTGGGAGACCCGAGTGTGTCCCTGTCTCCCTGAGCTCAGGTGGGGGGCTCTGAGCTCCCCAGGAGGGCCAGGGGCTGAGGCTGCAGGGCCCTGGAGCCCCTTCAGTGAGGCAGGAAGCCTCAGGTCACAAGGATACCTTCCATGTCCTCTCCACCCCAGGGCCCTTCGAGGTCGGCCGCTGAGGTCTTGTGGCGTCCATTTCCCCCACCACTTACTGCCCCCACCAACTGAGGATAAAAGACCCACAAAAGTCCACTCCAGGAGACCACGGAGGCCACCAACCACTCTTCCCACCTCAGGCTTTCAGGAGTTAGCCGATTTAGGTAGGCAGGCCGTGCACTTGAAGGCAGCCAGGGAGGCTGGTGGGGGGACGCGGTCCGAGCCTGGCCACAACTCCCCACCCAAAAGGATCAGCCCAGAGCCCTGGGCGTCGTTACTCACCGCGGATGAAGGTTGGCGAGTAGGTCGGGAAGGAATCGAAGATGCTGTTCGATGCCATGCCCCTCTCTGAGGAAGGCGACAAATCAGACCTTCAGGGGATTGGCTTGGGATTGACTTGGTCGGCTGTTGTTTTATTTTTTCCTAGCTACTTTTGAAAAATAAAAGGGGGTGGTGATGGTGTTGCTTTTTGTTTGTTTTTTTTTGTTTTGTCTCTTTTTTCCCCCTATTGCTACGAAAAAGAAAAAAGGAAAGAACGCGAGAGTGTGTGCTTGAGCGAGAGAGAGAAAAAAAAAATCCCCAAGGAAAGTAAGTTTCTGTTTGTACCCAAGAATTTGGATTCCCAGTCCCACAGGAATGTCTAGCCACAAATTTTCAACAGAAGCGTATGCAGAGTGTATCATTAGATGGCGGGAAGGAGACTTCGGCAGCCAGGGCGGAGGCGCTCCCCCGGCAGCGAGAGCAGAGCCAGCCCCAGCGTCAGCGCCACGGGGAATGAATGAATGAGGCTCGCCCCTGACAGAGCCTGGGCTCCAGTGGGTGCGAGGGCGGCCCGGGGGTGGGGAGGACCAGGAGCCAACCAGGTCCCGCGCAGGGCCCTGAAGGCGGCTGGGGGCCTGGCTCTGTGGTTCTGTGGTTCAGGGACCAAGCCTTCACAATGTCAACCCAACCTCAGCTCACAGGATGCGAGAAGCCGGCTCGCGGCCTTGGCCCATTGGCTGGGCTGGGGTCACCTGGGCTGTGACGTCACGGTCTCTTAGAAGATTCTGTGGCTGCTTCTCTTTTTGGAAAAGAAGAATTAAAAGAGAGAGAGAGAAAGAAAGAGAAAGAGTGGGGAAAAGTGATGGCTTTTATTTGTGGGGCTGGCCTCAACACGCGGCCCAGGAGCAGAACTGAAAGCAGTCGGAGGGGGTGACTGGGCGGTGGTTTGGATCCTGTAAAGGAGACTCATTTTTAATTAAGGCCAGTGTTGGCCTGGGCGGGCCGGGAGCCCTGAGGGCCCTCACCAGACCCACCAGCGGGTGGTAGGGCTTCCCACTATGGCCCCCCCCCCCCAGGGCTGCGGCTGACACCCTGCCACGGTCCACCACCGCCACCGCCGGGGAGGAGTCCACATGTGTGGCACTTCAAGGGGACTTCACAGCAGTTGGGATTAAGTACAAAGGGAAACACACGAAGTGGCATCACCCCAGTGCAGTCTGACCACTGGAGCCTCCCTTGTGAAAGCCAGCAGCAGGACCATCCACGCCAAGGAGCCTGCTGTGGAGCTTGGGTTCTGAGCTCTGAGCTTGGCATTCAAGGCCCTTTGCTCATTTTGCTCACTTTATCTCCTTGGGGTTCTCTGTTTTAGCCTGGTGTGCCAGGGCTTCTCTGCCTCCATGGCGGTCCCCTCCTCCCCCATCCCCATCAAACACCCCCCCCATTACCCTTTATCAGGGCACTTTTTGGAATCCTTCATGTCCCAGAAATTCAAGGCTCAGAGGGAGTCTGAAGTAGAAAAGACACGGGAAATAATTCAATCCTGCACTCGTCCCCAGAAGCCCGGTCAGGTGGGGGCCGGGGTTGGGGGGAGATGCGGGTGGTGGCTTTCACAGTTTCCCTTGTAAGCTCTACTCGCCCATTTCATAGGTCAGACACTGAGGCCCAGGATGTTGAAGTCAGCCTGTGCAAGGCCACAGAGTGTTGTGAGTGGGATTAGAACACCAGCCTCTGGCTTACCAGCCTGGCCTCCGCTGTCATACACAGCAGACTGCCGTGCCCTCTGGGCTCAGTCCTAAGACTCCAGGAAGCCCTCTGGTGCCTGGGCACTGCCCGTGGCCTCTCTCAGGGAACCTGAGCTTGGGCAACCAACCTCCCACTTGCAGTGGCCTCTGAAGGCCAACAGGGAGCAGGAGGGGCATGCAGAAGGGGGAGGGGCTGGGGGCACCTGGGTGGCTCAGTTGTTAAGCATCTGCCTTTGGCTCAAGTCATGATCCCGGAGTCCTGGGATTGATCCCCATGTCGGGCTCCCTGCTCAGCAGGAAGTCTGCTTCTCCCTCTCTCACTACCCCCATTTGTGTTCCCTCTCTAGATTCATTTCTGTCAAATAAATAAATAAAATCCTCAAAAAAAAAAAAAAAGAGACAAGGGCCTGGTCCACGGCCCCACAGAGACTGATACCGCAGCCACCCTGGGCACCAGGGAGCGATGTGCCCTTGGAAACTCGCTGCCCGTGCCTCCTTGGGAAGCCCATGAAGGCTCAGTCTTTCGTTCCTCAGGGCCGAGTGGGTGGTGGTTGTTGTTGGTCTGGGGAGGAAGCAGGTTTATGGTAAAAGCCCAAGGATTCTGGAGTCAGATTTAAGTTCCACTCCCAGTTCTGCTGAATCCCAGCTACAAAGCCTGGGGCAAGGCACTTCCCCTCTCTGAGCCTCAGTTTCCTTCCCTGTCAAATGGGGATAACACATTTCTCGGAGGGGCAGGCCACTGGGTGAGGGCACCGCAGGCAGTTTCCTTGCCAGAGTCTCCATGACGCAGTTTGGGGTCTGTTATGAGTAGGCACAGGTAAAGAAGCATCGGTCGCATCGGAGGCCAGATGGCTCCTGTTGTGAGCCAACCAGCTGGCCCGGCCCGGGCAGGGCTGTTTGAGTCAGTGGCACACGGTGCCTTCCAAGGGGCCCTGGCCTCCTGGTTACATGTGGAGCATTTGTGAAACAGACCAGAGACAGACATGGCAGGAAAGACCCTCTTTGACGGAAGTGGAAACTGAGGTTCCCCCGAAGGGCAGAGACTCCCCCAAGCTCACGCAGTGAGTCAGTGGAACCCTGACCCCCTACTTCCCATCCCAGGAGTTGTTTCCAATCTACCAACACCACCTCCAGTTTCTAACAGCTCACCCTAACATGCTTTGCTGTTTTTTCCGCATGTCAAAGCAGGTGCCCCTCTAATAAGCTACCTGGTCAGCCGTAGGGACTTCCCCTTCCCCGGGAAGCTGAGTCCAGGCGCGGGAAAGGGGAGGTGCAGGAGGCTGTGTTGGGCCCCGGGGCCCATCAAACAGCAGGTGGCCAGCAAATACTGACCCGGTGCCTGGTTTGGCCTATCCTTCGAGAGGTTTATAAACCCCACCCGTCCCCTCAGAAGCATGAGCCAGCCTGAATGAACCCTTGGAGGCTGCTGGGGAAGCAGAAAGAACATTCCTGAGGCTTGACTTTGGAATATTCCCGAAGCTGCGAGACTGTGGGCCAGAGGCTTTATTTTTCTGAGCCTGCTTCCTTGCCTGTAAGGTGGGGTCAATGGCAGCACCTGCTTCTCGAAATTGCAAAAAGGGATTAAATAAGAAAATACTGGGAGTGCACCTGGCACGTAGCTAGGAATCCTAGTTCCTGAAATTCCCTTCCTTTGGCTCAGGCTGTGCACTCTCCCAGCATGCAGCGGGAGGCTGGGCTTCCTCTTGTTCTCCCCTGGAAAAACACATCTGATTCCATAGTGGCCTCTGAACCAATCAGATCAGGTTAATTTAGAAATTTCGTTGAGGAAGGGAATCATTAAAAAATAGTATTTATGTGCCATAAACCCATTATTTTAACTTTAAACTTATAAACGTGCATTAAATGGTCTTCGCCTTGGTCTTCTGGCTTAAGCCAGAAGGCAACCTGCATCCAGTAGAATCTAGATTTTACTATGTCCCCCAATCTTTTACCATGTCCCACCCATACCAAATTCAGCTTATTCTTAGCAACTTGCCTTGGCCAAGTCTTTCCAAAGTGTTCAAACTAGTTTCCTAGAAAGAGACACTCCCGTTTTGCATTGTATCATTGATGACATTGCCTTGCTATCAGTGAGGGTCCAACCAGGAAAACAGAAGCCGTGCTGAATATCAGAAACAGAGAAAAGTGAGTTGGGGGTTCCTGGCAGCACAGGTGATGGAAGAGCCGAGAAGCCAAAGCACGATGGTGAGGAGCCCCGAGATCAGCCGCAGCAGGAAGCCACTGCCACCCTTTGGCAAGAGAGATGCAGGGAGAGGCGGTGTTGCCAGCACACCCTCCCCCACCTGCGGAAGCAGAAGCACGGTAGAACAGAGTAGCGTTTGCCTGAGCCACAGAAGAGACTCAGCCACTACAGCAATGGCCCCGAGACAAGCAACAAAGGAGCCCTCTCTTCCTCCCACCCTTTAACCTCCTCCCAGTGTCTCCCCTCGGTGGAGTGGAGCCAGAACCAGCTGACTTAAGGGACCAGAGCCCGGCGTTATAGAGCCTAATGGGGGAAGGGGATAGTATAGATCTGAGGGCAAAATGGCCCCAGACTGCCATAATATCTAAAGAAGTTTTGTAACCATGGAAACCCAAGTGGCATCAGTGGGTTTGAGAACAAATCCAACTAATGTTTGCCAAGTCGACGGCTCAGTGGGTTGGTGGGAGCAGAAGGTGTGGATTCCAGCTAGCCAAGGGGACTGATGGGCATAGAACCCCAGAAATGCCAGTGAGCCACATGAGCTGGTTACATGGAGCCTAGTTAAGAAAGTACCTGCTATGAATGGTGATAAAATATGTTTTCTCAACCTGTGTGCAGGGCTGAAACTTTCACTATAAACTTGGGCTACGGTGGCTGGGGAGGGAAGCCACCAATCATGAGAACTGGCTGCCAGGCCCATCCAGGAACTTCAGAAAGATGGCACACCCCTGTGCCCACAGGGCCTTCCCAATATCCTGTAGGATGCGGGGGGGGGCTCTCTTTGATATTCTGATGAGGAAAAGACTAATTCCAGGGATTAACTCCCCAAGTTCTAGCCTCTAGAAGTCAGCTTGGATGAAAAGGGCAGCAGAATTGAGGCAGGCACTGGTCTTAGAGTTCAAATTCTGGCTTTCCACCAGCGAATCACAATGCCGGGCTCAGGGAAGGTGCTGGAGCGTGATACCGGCTGCAGGCTGCCCAGGGTTCTCCACTTTCAGGCCCCAGCACAGAGACATCAAGATAACGTTCCCCTGTCTTCCTCCTCTAATGCCTTCCAATGCCAGCCAGGTCTGTACCCTGCTCTAGTGTAGGCTCATGCTCAGGGTAGAGGATGAGGCCTGCAGGTCATGCAGCCCCCCAGGAGCTGGGACACCCAGGCTAAGCCAAAGGATCCGTAGCTAAGGACCTACCACTCAGGAGGCCCATGCTGAGAGCTTTATGCACAGTGTCTCCCATGGTGGCCTCTCAGGCCAGCCAACCGTGCCCAGTCTCCAGGGGGGCAGTCAGAGAGGTGAAGAGAGAGACCTACCACGGTTACCCACTTTTCAGGTGGAGGAAGCAGGATTCACCCCCAACCTCCTCACCTCCTCACCAAGCCCTCTGCCTGCTTTCTGGGCTCCTTCTCCCCTCCCAACTCTCAGCCTCTCTCTTTCTTGTTGTTTGTTTCAAAAAACTGCTCATGGTGCCCCCTTCAGCACCAAAGCCCTCCTTCCTGCATCAGCCCCCTTCTCCCGGACCCCCCTGCGCTGGACCCCTCATGGCCACCCCAGGGCAGCTGCCCGATCACAGAGGTTGTCCGTAGCCACAGCCTCTGCCTCACTAAGGACCCAACAGCTCTACTCACAGCTTTTCCTCCTGCCTGAAATTCCACCACGAATGCACCTCTGGTCCAGATGTGGGTTGGTCCTAAGTCCTGTGTTACAAAGGCAGACGCGATCGGGTGCGGGAGCAGTGGAGCCCCTCACCTTGGGGGCGGGGAGGGAGAACGGGGGCTGAACTCCACCCCAGATGGGGCCATCACCTCTATCTCTGGGGAGAGCGACCCCGCCGCCTCAACTAAAGGATTTCCGCTTCTCCCTCATCGCCCATCCCACTACCTCCTCCACACAAAGCCAACCAGGCAGGCGACGCAGGGATGGCTCTTCCCATTTCACAGCCAAGGACACAGAGGCTCCCGAAGGAAGGGCCTTGAACACAATCACGTGGTGAGAAGGGGGTTCAACCGCACGTGAGCTGCTCCCATGTCCCCCGAAATGCTTGACCCCCTTCTCCCCCTCAAGTCCCCTCGGGGGAGGTCCACGTGCTGGGGACTTGGAGGCAGAAGAACCAGGTTCGGATCCCAGCTTTGGCATTCCAAGTCATCATGTGGGATGTCAATTGGTTCAATCAGTACCTCACCGCCCCCACCTTTAAATGGGCGTGGGGTAGGGAGTGGAGGAGGACAGAGCTTGCAGCCCTGAAGGGGCTTGTGGCTGACTCACAACCTTCCCTAGCTACTGGGCCCCCAGCGGATTCCCACCACCCAGGCCCACCAAGGCCCTGCTGGGAGAGGCCCTGACTCCCCCGGCTGCTAGGGGCTGTTCCCAGCAGAGGGCTGCCTGAGCCTGGGTCCCAGGCCGCAGGATGGGGTGCACTGGGGAGGTCACTCCGGCCGCAGCATGTTCTCCCTGAGATGCCGGTCAGCCCACCGGCCTCTCCTGTTCCTCTGAGACCTGGAAAAGCTGTCTCTACGCAGTGTCCGGGCCCCTAAAAGGAAGAAAGAAAACCCTAAACTGCAGCCCTTTTTGGCTCATAAAACCATCTTTCTCTGAGTCTTTCTGTGGAATAATCTATTTTTAGCATCAAAGAACTCTGCCAGGGGCCTAGACCTGCTGAGGGACAGCTCTGTGTGACCACAAAGGGGCAGGAGGCGGGCACTCCCGTGGGGTCGGTGAGGGGAGGGTGGCAGGAAGGGTGCCCCTACCCGCAGGGCTGGCTGAGGGGGTCCTCGAAGGACCACAGGTCGACACTCCTGCCCAGGGATCCTCCCTTCCCATTTAGTGAGCTTATCTGGGCCAGTCCTGTGACCCCCCGCCGCTCCCCCATTCCCTCTGGCTCATTGTCCCCACAAACCTGGTAATACTAACCATGACAATAATCATAAACTAGAGCTTACTATGTGCCAGGCATTCTTCCAAGAAGCTTCTGTCAATTAATTCACTTAATTCTCATGGTAATCTGACTATCGAACAGATAAGGATCTTGAGACTCAGAGAGGTTCACTGACTTGCTCGGGTTCAGCTCAGAGGGGTGGAACCAGGATTTGAACCGCACAGCCCATTTCACCAGGATTGATCTAGTCTCATTTTACAGCTGAGGAGAAGAGGCTCAGAGAAACTGGTGAACTTGCTCCAAATAACCTGGATACGAAATGATAAGGTCAGAGTTCATGACCAGGCTCTCTGACCTGGTCCCTGCCTCCAGATGCCCAGGACCTCAGTTACCCCTCCAACAAATGGGGTGTATATAGGGGGATGGGGGTGCTCTCATTATACTGAGAAGGAGACTGAGCCCCGAGATGAAGGGACTCCTTTGTGCTTGCGGAGTTGGAAGAGGTGGAGTTAATTCCTGAAGCTTTTTCCTTTTTCACCCACACATCCCACCCTACTCCAGCCCCCAACCCCTAACCCCTGCTGCTCTCCTAAGAGGGCAGGGCCCCAGTGGAAGCCAGGATCAGGTTGTAATGTTTAAAAACCTATTTGGTCTTTAATGTTACTTCCCCGCTCTCTATCTCGCTCCCTTTCTCTCTTCCTCTCTCTCGATCATAATGACCCCATTTGCAGGGGTGTGCCGGCCAGCAAATTTGCTGACCCAGGCAAAAGGAAGGGGGGGGTGTCATTATGTGGTTGAGGAATGGTGGGACATTTCATATGCCACCGATCTAGCATCCCAGAAATTTCAGCATCCCTCAAGGAAATTAGAGAATTAGCTACCATCCAAGGCTGTGGCTTCCTTGCCGCTGTGTGTGTGTGCGTTTTCTTGACTTTAAACTAGGGCACTTTGAGCATCCATACATAAGAGGCAGCATTGCAGGAAGAGGGGCTTTCTGAGGTGAGGACAAAGCCCCTCTAGTCAGTGAGGCTATAGGCTGAGGCTGCCACTTAGCGGAACCAGGCTCAGAGAGGGGCAGGAACTTGCCCTAGGCCACACAGCTAAGGCCAAGATCTCTATAAAGTGACTCACAGCCTGATGCTCTTTCTGTGATGTCAGACTCTGTGAGTAACTTGCTGTGTAAAATCAGACAAATTCTTTTCCTTCCCTGGTCATTTCTCCTCATTGGTGGAGAGGTGGGATGAGATTACTGTCTTCGTTTCAGTTCCCCTATAGACAGATTCTGAATCTCAGGACTACATGTAGGCAGTGTATCTGGGAAGCAGGGATGAGGGAGGGGAAAGTGACACAGGGAAGGGGAGGCAGCCCATCCACACAGGGTACATGAACAAGCAGCCCCTCTGGGCACCTGGGGCTCTGCCCCACTGGGGATGCTCTGAGGACTTGTTTCGCCGGGGCAGGGGAGCTGGGGTATGGGTCCACCAGCTCTAGTCTCTCTTTGGGTGAGGGTTGTTCTACGAATGGTGACTCTCCAACAGTTCTTGCTTCTTCCCCTGGGCAAAGTTCACTCAAGGCCAGAAAACATCCTCAGGCCAACCTGTCCTGTAGGGGAACTTTTTATTCAGGCTGGAGAGATGATTTCTAAGGCATCTCTCAGTGCTCATAGGCAAGGATTCACTGTTTTGCATGCTGTACTTCCATCTGTATCTGCTCTCAACTCTTCTAAACTACCAGGACACCAGGGAAATGATGTGTTGGCACAGTTGGTGGGGTTCAAAATCACTCCCTCACCGCTTGTCCAAGGGCCTGAGATTTCCTTGTCCATGCTTCAGCTGTTGGCCCTTAGTTTTTATTTTTTATTTTATTTTATTTATTTTTAATTTTAAATTTCATTTAATTTTTTCAATGTTCCCAGATTCATTGTTTATGCATCACACCCAGTGCTCCATGCACTATGTGCCCTCCTTGGTTTTTATATATTTTATTTTATTTATTTTATTTTATTTTATTTTTTAAAGATTTTATTTATTTATTTGACAGAGAGAGAGATCAGAAGTAGGCAGAGAGGCAGGCAGAGAGAGAGGAGGAAGCAGGCTCCCTGCTGAGCAGAGAGCCCGACGTGGGCCTCGATCCCAGGACCCTGAGATCTTGACCTGAGCTGAAGGCAGAGGCTTAACCCACTGAGCCACTCAGGCGCCCCCTCCTTGGTTTTTAAATAGTGTCTAGTGGAATGCCTCGGGGTGCCCTCAAGGAGGGATGCACAAGGATTAGGCTGAATGGGGAAAGGGGGAGTCTGTTATCTCCACCCTTTCCACCAGAGAAGACTGCTTTGTCTGCTTTTTATTTTTATTTTAGCTTTTTTTTTTTCAAAGTTAAAAAATGCTCGTAGTTTAAATAGTCAAATGTTTCTAAAAGACTTTCCTTTCCATTCCTTAAAGAACTCATAACTGTTTCTTTTAGTATTTACTCTATCTCTCCAAAAAACATGCCTACCAAGCTCACGGTGATTTTTCAGTTCTAGGCATTACCTGATGACCTTCCACCAGGGAAAAGGATTTGGCTCCCTTTTATCTGGCCCTCTCTTTACCATGCACCCTTTCCATTCTCCCAGAATAGTTCTTTCAGTTAGATTAATTGTTATTATTTGTCTTTTTACAACTGGATAAATGCTTTTTTCACAGCTAAGTCATGTGTATGTTTTGATTACATTTCCTTGTTTGTACAGCTTTTTGTTTTCCCTGGAGTTGTAGGTTTTTTTAGATTTTTATTTGCATAATTTTCTGTGTACTTACCACCCATTCATCCCCAGACTCTCCATGGTTTGTCCAAATCTCCTACTAGGAAATTCAATAACAATGGGTATTTTATTTATTTTAAGTTTTGAAGTCCTCTTTCCTGGAACCATACCTTCTCCAGTCTCGACTGGTCGCTCTCTAGCCTGTTGCCCAGCTGTCAACCTGGGATCTTCTTTCACTCTCAGCTCACCTTCTTTCACTTTCATTCTCTTTGCCCTTCTTACAGTGGAGTCTTCATTTCCTGGATTTTTTTCTCTTTCTTGGTTTACTCCCTTTGATGGAGAACATCTTCTGGTAGCTTCCTGAGAAAGGGTACATTTATTTGTGAGCTTGTTACATTTGATGATAATTTCAATCATACTTTACGGGTAGTTTGAAATCAAATTTAAAATGACTTTTCCTTTTCAGGGATATTTTTCCATTGTCTTCTTGCTTTTTATGCTGCTATTCTTAAGTCTGATGACATTCTAATCTCTGAAAATAGCCTATTTTTTCTCTCTCTGAAAACTTTGAGGATATTCTCTTTGTCCTAGGTGTTCTGAAATTCTACAATAAGGTGCCTTTCTGTAGTTCTATTTTCGTTCATTGTTGCAGATATTCAACCAGCCCTGCGATCTGAACACTCACAGTGATCATCCCCAGGTACTTTGCATGGAATATTTTTTTTTGATCATTTTCTCTCTTTTTCACTGTACTCTCTTTTTGTTGAGCTTTCTAAAATTCTAAATTATTTGAGATTCTAATACTTTTTTTTAAAAAGATTATATTTATTTATTTCACAGAGAGCGAGATCACAAGTAGGCAGAGAGACAGGAGGAAGCAGGTTCCCCGCGAGCAGAGAGCCCAACGTAGGCCTCCATCCCAGGACCCTGAGATCATGACCTGAACTGAAGGCAGAGGCTTTAACCCACTGAGCCATCCAGACACCCAAGATTCTAATATCTTTTAAAATTCTTATTCTTTCTTATTTTCTATCTCTTTGTGTTGTGGGGTTTTTTTAGTCTTTTGGGAGAAGATACCTTTTTCTTTCAGTGTTTCTATTGAGTTTCTCATTTCTGTTATAATAATTTGAATTTGTACTTTGGGTTCTAATGATTACATTTCACAACTGTTTATTCTTATTGCATAGATGCGGTACCTTCTCTTATCTCTCTGAGGATATTGATGATAGAATTTTTAAAAAATATTTAATCTCTTTGCCTAGTGTGCTTCCTTTAAGCTACTTTTTTTTTTTTCATTTTATTTTGTCTTGTCATTCCTAGTAGAGGTCTTCTTCATGGGTGATGATCCTTGTTTGTATGCTCTATTTAATAGTGGGGAAACTCTGATGGGAAGCTCTGTATAATTGTGCAGGACTTTCTGATTCTGGATTTCATATAGAAGGAGTCTGACTCAGTCATTTCCTTGTTTAGTATTTTTGGACCTTTCCTCTTCGTCTGCTGAGATTCCCAGGGGGTAGACGCTTCTAATGTGCTTGGAGAATGTTGGAGTGGCTGCCAGTGTTCTGGGGCAAGAGGGTCCTGATGCATATCATATTATGCTCACTCGATCCTTCATTTTCAGTGTGGTGGCTCTGCCTTTTATGTGGCTGGTCCCCTCCTGTCCAGACACTCTCTGTCTTTTTCAAAAAATAAACCTCAACTATTCCACTGGTGTGAGGGAGAGGATCTGAGGGTCTAACTACTTCCTACAGATATTTAAATTGTCCTGCTATTCTCAGTCTCTTCCTTATCCCCATTTCCAGACACATGTTCTGTGCCCAGTCCCTGGCTCTTTGGCTGTTCTGCTATGTAGGAAGCTGAGCCGCCCCCTGGCTTTCCCCACAGCTCCGTCTATCGGGAATTCGGGTCTCTTGGGTTTGCCGAGTCAGTGACTTCTCACACAAAAGCTTTCCAGATTGTTGTTATTATCTTTTTTCCTGTTCTCTTTGACCTCGTAGGCTTGGGCCTAAAAAGCCTTTAAAACCAAAAAGCACACAACCACCAACCAACTAACAGTGATGCTCTATAGGTAGGAAGCAGGGGTAAATGCATACTTTTCATCCACTCCTTTCTGTTTTCTAAGTTGTGGGGAAGATTTTGTTTGGAATATCTTGTTTGTGTTTGGGAAGACTCAATTTTTAAAAGCTGCAAATACTACCGAAATTAACTTATAAATTATATTAACAAACCTAATCCAAACCCCCATAAGATTTTTTTTTTTTTTACAGAACTTGAAAAACTCTTTCTAGAGCAAAAGTAGAAAAATAAATAGCCAAGAAAAGCTGAGATGATTCTGCAAAGAGGAGCAAGAAGGGGAGGGTCACCCTGCTAAACACCAGAACCTGGGATGTTACGGTCACGAAGTCAGAGGTACCAGGGCAAGACTGCTCAACCAGCCAATGAGTCAAAATAAAGAGTCCAGAAGCTGATGTCCTGTAAGAATCCATCGGTCAGGATCCTGCAGGAAATAGATGGTACCCTCAATGTCTAACCGAGGGGACTCAACGATGCAGCTTTTCATGGACGCGTGGCAGGTTCAAGGGGGCTAGCTTGGGGTATATATCCAGATGCTGGCAGCCGTGGGACGCCATCTCCCTGCACGAAGGGACCAGGGAGGGGAGACGGTACAGGGATGCAAACTCCCTAGTGGAGGGGATGACTCAGGGAAGGAATGTAGACACCTCCCAAACCGTGGCTGACCAGGCAAAGGAATGCCTCCTGCAGATGCCTCCCACTGGCTGAGCTCTGCTTCCAACCCTCCAGGGTGGGAAGCCAGGGGACCCAGAGTCTGGATGAGGCCGGCCAGTGGCGTCAGCCTCCAGGTGTGCAGAGCAGGTAGAGAGAGGTGGAGAGCAGCTCTGAGGGATGGAGCATAAGCAATACATGGAAGTGGCCGCCTACCTCTCAGAGACTCCGCAAACGTCCCAGTCCCAAAGTGACTTCATCAGACGCCATCCCCTCTTCTGTGAATGGCACTGCCATCCACGCTGTCCCCACGCTGGATCCTGGCTCACTCTCCACTCGATGTACTGGTGGCTTTACCTGCGAAAGAATCCTCATACTGCCTCTGGGCCCCCCACCTGTCAGCCGGATAGGTGGGCCATCTGTTGGTATCCTGCCTGAGCTTCCACTGACTTCCCACTTGCTACAGGCAGACCCAGGGTTCCCTGCATGTGTTCCTCCCGCTCCAGCCTTCCAGACCTCGCACGATGTTTCCTGCACTCCTGCTGCTTCCCCTGTCGGTGTCTTTGCCCCTGCTATAACCTCCCCTGGGAGGCCTCCCTCCTTCCTGCCACAGCGTCTTGTCTTCGGAGAAGTTGTTCCTCATCTGGGCTCCTTGCCCTCTCCATACTTCTAGCTGTGTTTGTTCCGTGTGTCCAGCCCCCTCCACCGGTGTGAGTTTTGGAAGACGGGAAGTGTGTCCCCAGCTCCCAGCACAGGCACCCATGAATGTTTGTTGAATGAATACACGATTGAATGAATGTCTCTGCTTTTCTGAAACACTGAAGAAGAGGGAACTTGGATACTTGAGCCAAAAATTCATTTCATTTATTCAACAGCTACATCTTATGTACCTGCTGGGGATAGAGCGGTGTGCACAATAGGTACGATCTCTCTCATCACGGGACTTAGAGTCAGACGGAGGAAACAGGCCTGCAATAAGTAACTTCACAGAGTGCTATTTCATTTTAGTTATGAAGGCTTCATGGGGGCAGTGACAGGTATACTTGGGGGGGGTGGGCCTACATGTGGGGGGCGAGTTCTGGGCAGGGTAGGCCTGCTGGAGGAAGTGCACGGGCCGAGGGCAGAGGAGGGCAAGGGATGGAAGGTGCTGGCCAGGAGGAGAGGAGAGGCTGAACAGTCAGGGGCTGGCTCAGTGGGACGTGGGTTTGAAAGCAACCACAGGTGAGGAGAGTGTTGGCAGGTCTTGGGGAGAGGGTGTGATGTGATCAGAGTTGCATTTGTATAGTTTTCTCTAAAGAACTAGTTCATGGAAGATGGAGGACTGGGGTCAGGGATGCATGAAATCTTCAGCGCCTGTCACTAAGGAGAGACTGGTGTGGTGACTCCCCACCCCCACTCCCTTTACCAGCCTCTGCTGGTGGCTTCCTGTTAAGGTTAGCCCTGGGGTTCCTGTCCCAACCACCCTAGAGATAAGCCTGTCTCCTCTGAATATGCCCCCCCACCCCTAGTATTCCTCACGAAGGCATCCTTGGAGGACCCACCACCTCAGAGAAATGGGCACTCTCCCAGCTACCCACCCAGGCCAACCTGGCTATCGTGGGTTGATCGGTGATCCCCCAAAACATCTGTCCACATCCGAATCTCTGGAACCTGTGATCTTACCTTCTATGGCAGAAGGGTGACTATTACCTTATGTGGAAACAGGTATGATTTAAATTAAGGATTTCGAGATGAGGCAATTCTCTGGGATCATGACTGTGCAGGTGGCCCTAGCTGTTGTCACATGTGTCCTGAGAAGAATGAGGCAAGGGCAGGAAACACAGGAGAGGCAGAGACTGGAGGCCTCAAGTCAAGGGACGCTGTTGGCCCCCAGAAGCTGGATGAGGCACAGAAGGCCTCTCTCGAGCCTCCGGAGACACACAGCCCTGCCAACACTCGTCTTGGACTTCCGGCCTCCAGAACCAAGAGGGAATACATTTCTGTTGTTTTAAGCCCCCCAGTTTGTGGTCACTGCAGTAGCCCCAGAAAGCTGACACGCAGCGGGACCCCTTGCTGACTGGAATCCTGGATGGGCTCCCCAGGGCCCAGCAGCAGGGACCTCCCTTCCAGAAGGCCCAGCACAGGGCTCCCCACACCACAGCCGCTCCACACACGTTCACTGAGCCGGACTGAGGTGAATTCACCAGTAGAAGGGCCTGGCCTTGTTCACCCGGTTCAAACCCCATTCCGTCACCTCCTTAAGCTGTGTGCCTCCAGCGTGCGACCAGGGCAGCGTGGGTTCAGATGAGGTAATGGATGAAAAGAGCCTGGGCCCCAAGGAGGCCACTCCTGCTGCCAGGGTCAGAAGGCCCCATGGCAGCCGATGGTGCCGGCTTTAACCTACAGCTCGGCCGCAGGCTTGCTGTGCCCCTCGGGCCAGTGCCTTTACCTCTCTGAACTTTCATTATCAGTTGAGGATTGGGAGGGTGTCAGGGGATCGGATTGAGATGGCTAACAGGCAGACAGTTTCAGCAGGTGCCGTCTGCCCCAGGGACCAGGCCCTCAGGCTCAGAGTTGTCCCTCAGCCTTCCCCGGGGGGGGGGGGACACCCTCCTTTGGAGTCTTTGCAGGGCTCATACATCAAAGTCCCTCAGCAAATGGTCCTGTCCCTGGGGTGGAAGGTGCCCTCCAGGTTTCTTGAGGGGGCTGAAGGGAAGTTACCTCCACCCCCCAGTCCCCACTCCCTGCTCCCACTCCACCCCTGCCCCTCAGGCACAGATGTCTGATTTCTCCTTTTCTGGGGAGCAGGTCACAGACCCTGAAACTGCATCCCCCGAGGCCCTGGGGCAGGAGGGCAGTGCTGGCGGGTGGGGTGCTGAGCTTCTCTCTCTGTGTACCTTCCCTGTGCTATCTTCCCTCCTCGTCACCCTCCTCTGCTGACCAAGGTGTTGCCATCTATCCCCATTTGGATGGGATCACAGAAGCTCAGGCCGGGCTGGCCGATGGCCCTGAGGGCTGGGGCCACAGTGGAGCCAACTCCCTGCTCAGGCCCCGGACTGCGTAGCTCCTCCGTCTGCTTTTCTCCCTCTAGTTATGCTCCCCTCCCCTCCCTGACTACAGAAGTCATCAGAGTTCCATGCTGAGCAGTTGGAAAAAACAAAGAAAATAATGTATAATTGCCCTAGTCCTCTTACCCAGAATTAAGCACTGTCAGAATTTGGGGGCACAACTTTCTCTTGAGTCAGTATCTTTTCCTCTCTCCTTTCTGTCCCAGAATGTCTTCATCCTGCCTAAATGTTCATCAGCCTTCCCCTGCGTGGATAGATCCTATCCTACAAAGGGCATCCTTTCCCCCGAGTACAGAAGCTTTGGGGGTTCCTGAAAACCACACATAAAGTCACAGAAAATGTGAATTTTCCACAGAGAAGGTCTCCAGCTCTCATAAAATTCCCAAAGGATCTTGGGGACCAAAGAAAGGCTAAGAGGAGGACGGTCCCTGTCACAGACAGGAGTTATCCCGTGAAGGGCCAATAATTTGGGCCTGAGTTGGGAGATGACTGCCCCAGAAATGTGGCCTTGAGGTGCTAGAGACACTTCTGCAGTCAGGGTCTCCATACATGGGTGTTTGGGGAGGCAAATGTCTGTGACCCACGTGCATCTGGGGTTTGTGAAAACGCAGATTCCCAAATTTATAGCCCGGCTTCCACCTACCCTTGCGTGACAACTCTCCAAAGATCTTTCTGGCCCCATCCCTCCCGTGCTTCAAATTGTCTGGCAAGTGCCCACCGCTCTGTGAGGTGCCCTCTGTTTCAGGGAGCCTGGGAAGAGTGTCTGTCACCTCCTGCATGACTCCTGGGGACAGTGAGCCGGAAGGGAAGGATGCACTGCTTTCTCCCCGCCCTGTAGACCTACAACGTACCAGGCACAAATCTCAGTTCTGAGATTCACGGTGAACGGTGAGTTGGGTCCTCATCAGGGAGACACGTGGTCAAACGTAAGTGAGCTCTGGGCCAGGTGGGGTCCCGCTTCGCGGAGACCAGAGCAGGAAAAGGAACAGAGAGTGAGGGAGGGGCTGGCTTAGGTAGGTGGTCAGGGAGATCACCCAGCAGATGATGTGTGGAAGCAGGGGTGGAGAGTGGGGGGCTTGGGGAGGGGAGTGGGGTGCCAAATGCACGTGGGCACAGGGAAATGGGCTCCGGGCTGAGACGGCGGCCAGGGTGAGGTTGTGTGGAACAGCAGTTAGAAGGCTCCCGCCTCCCTGCCCTCCCCGTGTAATGGGCTGGCTCCCGTGCCCGTGCCCGGATGGTCAATGTAGGCAGCCCTCAGTCAAGGTCGTTGGTAGGCAGGGAGGTCGAGAGCTTGAGCTGGCTCTGAACCCACAGTTGCTAGATTTGGCAAATAAAAATACAGAAAATATTGCATGGGGTATACTAAAAAATGATTCATTGTTTATCTGAAATTCAAATTTAATTGGGCATCCTATGTTTTATCTGGCAATCCTCTCTGGGCCTGGATCATGGGCAGGTGGTCTTCACAGCAGCAAGGGTCAATTCTTTTTTTAATTTTAATTGTATTTTATTTGAGAAAGAGAGTATAAGCTGTGGGGAGGGCCAGAGGGAGAGGGAGGAGCAGACTCTCTGGGCTTTCTGAAAATTCAAGTTCTTCGGGGGCTTTCTTTTCCCACCTGCTCTGAATCTGGGTATCCCCAGAAGACACTGCCTCCCTGCAGCCCTCCAGGAGAGGTGGCGAACCATGGCCTGGGAGACCCAGGTGCTCTGTGGCAACGTTTAGAGTGGTAGGGAGAGGGGCTGGAAGCACAGGAAGCGCCAGGGACCCACTGGGCCTAAGAAAGCAGAGATTGGCTTCAAAAGTCCCAGGGCCCAGTCTGCCCCATACCACTTTTTCCTGACCCCCCATCCCCCGAATCCCTATGCTTTTTCATCCCCTCCCCAGGAGAAGCTGTGCCCAGTAAATAGTAGAAAAGACCCCTTGGAGGCCTGGACCATAGAATAACCTTCCCAAGCTCCCCTGACCCCAGCCACCTGGTGCCTCCAACCCCAACCCATGGCATTCTACCCTGCATTCTGGTGAGTGGACAAAGCAGACTAAAGGGAGGCAGCTGAGATGGTGGGATTTTGGGTCGTGGGGTTCAGAGGAGAGAGAAAGATCTTCCCAGCATCTCAGAACCAGCTATTCAAATTATGAGAGCAGCCGGGGGCCCCATGTCCTTCTGGGGGCCTGCAACCCCGGGGGAGTAATGATAGCCTGATAGCCAACCCCGACCACCAGTGAGGCTATGGTAGTATTTCCAAGGCAGAGCCACCAGAAGCAAGAGAGAAATCAAGACACTTCCCTCTCCTGCTCTGTCAGAACTGCACATGAAGGCACATCAGATAAGCTTCTTGTCTTGTATGTGGTCGAGGTGTCAGACGGGCCGGTTGCCGTCTGCTTCCCTCCGTGGTTCTCACTGCTCAGCTGGGCCTCTGGAAAGCCTGGGGAGGGCGTGGGCAGAGGCCACTCACTCTTGGAGCCAGGGCTGGGGTGGCATCCTCAGGCCCACTGGATACAAAATGCCTGGTCCTCTCCCTGTCTACAGTCTCCCATAGCTCCCTAGGACCCGTGGTACCATCTCCACATTCCTCAGCCTGGAGGTGGAGGGAGGCCTTCCAGGTAACCCTCTTGCTGTTTCTCATCACACATGTTGCCCTGACCAGGACAAAATAGGCTCTGTGCTTTTCAATCTTGAGCTCATGGTTGATGGCTCTGCTTCAGCACCCCTCCTCTAGGAAGTCCCCAGATGCCAGCCTCACTTTTCTACCCTTCTGTGCTTTTCATAGCTGAGATGTCAGCTTCCATTTCCGTGTATCCCCTTAGTGCCCGGCACAGCGTTTTGTGTGGCCTGGGTGTAAGTAAATGCATTCAGTGGTTTTCTACCATGTTCAGATTTGGCTTGCATACATTGAGCACTTACTATATACAGGCCTTAAAGTTCACATACTTGCCTCCTTAATATTTGCATGATAGTGTGGCATCTTCATTTTCCGTGTCAGGAAATAGGGGCTCAGAGAGGCTCAGGAACAATCCATAGTCACACAGCCAACAAGTGTTAGAGTTAGGATTACTTTGAGCGGTTTTGAGGTCAGAGTCTGGAGGTTTCCACTCCGTGCTTTGTGCTCCCAGGTAGAACACCCAGTGGGGTGTTGGAGGAAGCAGAGAGGAGCGGTTTGCTGTTTCCACGCTGACTTTGATTTCAACCTGCTCTTTCTTCTTTATTATTTTTTTTTCTTTGAACAGAGGAAATTTGTGTTCAGATCTGGCTCTTCAAGCCAGTGCTCCTTCCAAGACTCCCCATTCATTGCCTCCAGGTGGTGTGCCTGAGCTAGAGAGAAGCACAGAAAAGTCACCTGGTCCCCCTGCCTCTAGTCAGGACTCTTGGCCATTTCAAATGAGAAAAACCCAACTGCGTTGATTAATATTACGTGCCAACTTGGCTAGGCCGTAGAATCCAGATATTTGGTCAAACACTAGTCTAGATGTTGCTGAGGAGTTAGTTTTTAGATGATACTAATATTTAAAGGAGTAGCCTTTGAATAAAGTGGATCGCCTTCCATGATGTGGTGGGCCTTGTCCAATCAGTTGAAGGCCTTAAGAGAAAAAAGACTGACTTCCCCGAGGTAGAGAGATTTCTGCCAGCGGTCTTCCTTTGGACTTGGAGATACAATATCAACTCATCCCTGGGTCTCGGCCTGATGGCCCATCCTGCATATCTGGGACTTGCCAGCCCTCACAACAGAGTGAGCCAGTTCCTTAGAATCTCTCATGTGCTCTCTTTCTCTCTCTGTTCTGCATTCCTCTGTGTTGGCTTCATTTGTGAGCAAGCTCTCCTCAGGAGGTGCAAAGAAAGATGCCAGCATTCTAACATTGCTAAGCTTAGCGAACCACAGAGAGAGAGGTCTTCTTTTTAAATAATTCTTGCAAAAGTTCTGGGATTGACATTCATTGGCTTGGCTCAGGTGATGTGATGTCCTTGCCAACTGCTGAGGCTCTGACTGGGCCAGGAGGCCAGGTGTCCCTCCTTTCTATGGCCTGACAATGGCTCCTGCATGTTTGTTTGCTCCCTGCCTTGCAGATCCAACAAACTGAATCAGCCTGAAATTGGAACTGCAGATCTGAAGAAAAACACTCTAGCCTAATGGAGCCTAGAGACTCCTTGAAGCAGGTTGGAGGTGGAACCAAACTTTAAACATTCCCTTGGAAAGCACTTTGGCTAAAACTGAAGTCTGGTTCATGACTCCTCCTCACCCCTCATGGAGCTCAGGAGTCCTCTGCCCAATGCTTGAATCCCTTCTATAGCATTTCCAAGTGATTGAATACATCTAGTGACAGGGAGCTCATTACCCATCAGGGCAGTCCATGCCATTTTTGGCTACCTCTGACTAGGAGAAAATTCTTCATCATGTTAAATTGAAGTTTGCCTCTATACTTTACTCATCAGCATCCTTCTGCCCTCTAGCCACCCCCGCCTCTTCCTGCCCCAGTCCAACTACACCAATCCCTCATCTGTTCTGAGGTTGGTCCCGCAGGCCTCTAAGTCAGCTCTTCTATCATCTCTTCTCCAGATGTTGAGCTAAACACATTACTCATTATTATCTTATGTCTGTTTCTTTGATGTGGACACTGTTATTGTGCCCATTTTATTGAGGGAGAAACTGAGCCTCAGAGATATGAAAGGGCTTGCTTAAGGTTACCTGAGGAATATGAGCTGAGTAGAAGGCCTGCACTGTCCCAAAAACCCATGGACTTTGCCACCAGCTTACCCCACCTTCCACTGTTTCTCAAATGACCTGGTTTTAAGAAGAACCCCCTGCTATCTTTGCTTTTTTCTGATTGTGATCCAGTAGATCAACAGTTCTCCAAGTGGGTTTTCTGGGGTTGAATTGTATTGGTGTAGACTCTGGTGGTTCCATATTATGGAACTCTCTCTCAAACTGGCTTCATTTGGGCTCATATAACTGAAAAGTTCAGTTAAGGCTTCAGGCATGGATGGATCCAGAATTTCAAACAATATTATCAGGGCTCAGGCTCTCTTACTCTCCTTCTGCAGCTGTCCATAAGGCTATTTCCTGTCTTAGCCTCATTTTCAGGCAGGCCTTTTCTCTTAGTGGCCTTTAGCAACCAAAGTTTTACATTTTATCAGTTTGGTAATCCCAGAGTTCTAGGCAAAGTCCCAGGACTGAGTGTCATTGGCTTGGCGTGGGTAATGATGGCTAGATGTGGGATCCAGTGCTCTGACCAGTCAGACTTGGGTCACTTGTTCATCTCTGGAGATGGGGAATGGTGTCATTTCCACCCAGATCACATGGACTGAAAGTACCTGTTGGGGGAGAGGGTAATCGGGAATTCTCAAAAAAGAATAAAGGTGGTATTTACAGAAGAAGCAAGAGTGGATGGTAGCGGGTAGAGACACAGAGGTCCACTCATGAGCCAGACCTTCCCTATTGCTGGGGACTAGGGGGTTGTATATGAGCCTTCCAGGGGAGAAGGAGACTCTCACCTCCTTCTTTTGGGCACCTTACCTTTAGTAATGCAGCTAAGCATCCTAGTGTCGATTTTAGCAGCTATGTCACCCAGCCAGTGTGTCTCCAAGGGCTGGGTCTCTGCCCCAGGTGCCACAGCTCAGACCAGCCTCTTCCTGCCATACTTTGGACCCATGCCCACCACTTTCACATGTATCCCTCTGACACTTTGTCATATTACATGCAAATGAAAGCTTTGCAGAGGCTGGGGTCTTTGCCTGTCATGTTCTTTGTGGTGTCCCTAGCACCCGGAAGAGTGTCCGGCCCATACAGATACTCAGTGAATGTTTGTTGAATGAATGTGTAGGACCAGCATGGCTTTAGGCAGCTAAGACCCCATAGTGAGCCCCTAATCCAGCCACTGCGGGCATCATGGGTCCCAGTTGACTACAGACACCTCCCATGTGTTGAACATGGGCCCCAGGCTTCATGTCCACGCTCCCTCTTAACCTTCGATCTCGACGAGAGCCCGGTGAGGCAGGCACTGCTTCCTTCTCCAGCAGGCAAGGAACACGGGGGCTCAGAGGGGTCTCATAACTCCCCCAAGGTCACATATCCAGTGTGTGCAGAGCTAAGACTGGAGCCCGCAGTGGAGGACAAGGCTGGGGCTCCTACCGCAAGGGGCTGCTGGTAATGACCGCCGCAAACCCGGACTGAGCAACCGTCCCGCGTCAAGCAACCTACGAGGGTTCCATGTGTGCGATCTCCCTTCATTCTGTCTTTGCAGCCGTTCGGCAGGGTGGGGGCAATTGTATCGCAGTGCACTGAGGGAACTGAAGTGCAGGGAGGTTAAGGGTCATGTCCAAGGTCACACATTAGTGAGTGGCTAAGCTGGGATCTGAAGGCGTGGTCAATGTCCAGGTCTTCACTGCCTTCCGCGGGTTCCCCACGGGTCCCTGTGTGATGACTCTGCGAGGCCCTGGGGGTGCAGCCAGAAAGAATGCAGGACGAGCCCTGACACCCCAGACAACACTCCAGTGGGGGCGTCAGAGAGAAATAATAAACCAAAAAGCAGAAGGGAAGGCGGGACATGTCAGAGAGCAGAGAACATGACAAAGGAAGCAGCATGTAGGATAAGGGGACTGAAAGTCACACGGGGGTCAGGAAGCCCTCCCTGATGAGGGGGATGTCCAAGCAGAGACCTGAATGAGACGAATGATTGCACTGGCATTTACTGCCTCTCAGGCAGAGGAACAGCACAAGCAAAGGCCCTGAGGTGGGAGCCAGCTGGCGTGCAAGGACTAGTATGACTGGAGCTGGTGACTGGGGGCCGCGGGTTGGAAAGTGGCAGTTGGAGGGCAACCCAGGCCGGACCGTGCAGGGCCTGACGCTCGCTGCAGGGAGATGGCCTTCTCTTGCCAGCATGCTGGGAGCCACTGGAGGATTTAAAAGCAGAGGAGTGACCCTGTCTAATTCGATGAGGTGAGGCAGAACCATCTGGAGGGAGCACGGAGGAGGGGCCGCTCCTCACAAGAAAGCCCGGATGTTGTTTTCAGAGGAAGGGAAAACAGATGCTGAGGGTATCCATTGCCAGGGAGGGCAGATGCCTAGCTCTGCAGTAGAAGGCGGGCGTGCGGACGAGGGGCTGCCGAGAGGGCAATCTGGTGTGGGGTGGCCTGGTCTTTGCGACCCTCCTCCCACTTCCTCTCCTTATCCTGCAGGTCCCTGGAGCCGCTCCTGTGGGATGACAAGGACGTGTTCTGCCTCAGATACTTGAGGACCTGACTTCCCTCCCCAGCTCCTGTGCCCCTGCGGCCACTCAGCTCCTCACGACCTCTGAACTCGCTCTGCCTTGTCCACCTCCAGGCCTCTTCTCCCTGGGGTGTCCTCCTCACCATCCCCATGGTTGCAATCCCACTGGCCTGTGAAGGGGACCACGCCACACAGCAAGTGGCTGCCTAGGGGGTTGTCTTCCCCACTTGCCTGGGAGCCTCTGGAGGCTGGGGAAGGGGGTGGGGGCGTGTCATTTCTCTGTGTCCTCCTCACCTGGCCTGGGCAGGTGGGCACAAAATATTAGCTGAATGGTGAGTGATAGATGAATAAATTATGATTGAGTGATGAAAGGGAGAAGTGAGGATGGAGGGAGGGAGAGAGGAAGGGAGGGAGAGAGATAGGAAGGGAGGGAGGAAGGAAGGAAGGAAAGAAGGAAGGAAGGAAGGAAGGAAGGAAGGGGAAAGAAGGAAGAAAGAGGGAGAGAAGGGAAGGAGGGAAGGAGGAAAGGAAAGAAGGGAAAGAAAGAATGAAGAAATGAAGGGAAGGAGGGAGAGGAGGGAAAGAAGGAAGGAAGGAAGGAAGGGAGGGAGGGAGGGAAGGAGAGAGGGAGGGTGGGAAGAAAAGGCAGTAGGGAGGGAAGGAGGGAAGGAAGGGAAAAAGGAAGAGAGGAAGGGAGGGAGGGAAGGAAGGAGCACCCAGTTCAAACGTGACCTTTCTTGGGAGCCTCCCCTGATTTTCATGTTTCAAAGCCCACATGTCATATGTTTCGTAGTGCCAGTCATTTCTGGATGGGCCACCTCATCTCTCTTTCCTGTGACTCTAGGAAATGTCTTAATCATCTCTATCTTTTCCTCTTGCCTCCCATCCCCTTCCCATGCCGTCCCAGCCATGCTGTGCTCACAGAGAACTCAAGAACTACACACTAATTTAAAATGAAAAGGGCCTTAGAAACATAGCCATGTCCCCACCAGGAGGATCAGTGCTTTCCTACTGAACAACGGTGAGGCTTAAATCCATTTTTCTCTGGCAGGGAAACCTCAGCCAGAAAGGGGGAAGGGAAGAGGGCTAAGGGGTGAGGCTTCAGAGCTGTCTTGGGGAAGAAGGGGCCGCATGATAGCGTCCGTGTGCAGGCGGTTCAGGTGAACTCCAAGCTCCGTTCCCCGAAAACCCTGTGGGATGGGGATTCGTCTTCTAATAGCATGTGTGGGGAAACTGAGGCTCACAGAGTGCTACAAGACCAAGGTCACAAAAGCTATTAGGAGACAGGGCTGGAATGAACCCCTGGGTGGGGGTGTGTTGGCGGTCAACGGACTCTTCAAAAAGATAAAAGGTGGGGCGCCTGGGTGGCTCAGTTGGTTAAGCGACTGCTTTCGGCTCAAGTCATGATCCCAGAGACCGGGGATCGAGCCCCACATCGGGCTTCCTGCTCTGCGGGAAGCCTGCTGCTCCCTCTCTCACTCCCCCTGCTTGTGTTCCCTCTCTGGCTGTGTTTCTCTCTGTCAAATAAATAAATAAAATCTTAAAAAAAAAAAAGATAAAAGGAATAAAGAAAGGAAAGGAAAGAGAAGAAAAGGAAGGAAGTCCTGATTTGTCATGTCGACCCATTTCCGTGGTGTCGATACTCCTGCCCAGGCCAGTTTCTAGGTGCCAACACCGGGCCCGCGAAATTCCCGAACATGTTACAGTGGCGTCCCCCAAGGCAGCCCAGCACGCAGCCCAGCCGCTCTCTGGCCTGGGCGGAGGTCGGGGGGAGCTGGGGGCCAGGGGACCCCTGCCGGCAGCAGGCTATACCTTTGGCTGCTCCGGAAGCTTCCCACTTCGGCTCCCTCCCTGAAGCCCCTTGTCCTCTCTGTCATTCTCTGTCCTTCTGACATGGTTTCCCTCCCACTTCTATCTTCTCTATCTCTCCTTTTCTTGCGCTCTCCCTCCCTCTCAGGAAACATTTCAAAGTCTGTTTAAAAAACAACACAGCGACTGACTTTACAGGTTTTTTTCCCCTCTTCTTGAGAACAGGACGTGAGAAGGCCAGGTTGAATTTCCTGTGTGAAATGATGTGTGGGGTTTCTGAGCAAAACAAGGGTCAGGCTGCGGACCTGGAGGAGCCGAGGCCAAGGTCGGCTGGAATCAAGCCTCGGACGCCGCGGCCCAGGGGTGCCCAGGCCCCCACCTCCCTCCCTGGGGACAGGTTTTCTGGACGTGTTCTGGCAGAGAGCTGGGACGGGCCCAGAACATTCCACCGCACACCGCGGTTGTGCCCATTCATCCTGGCCTCCACCACAGGGCGAGATGGGGGGCCCGCCAGTCCAGGCCCAGCTCCACCCCTTCCCACTGTGGGCGCAACTCAGAGCGAGTCAGGCTGCCTCTCCGAGCCTCAATGTCTTTATCTGTAAAATGGGGATGAGGTGGCTGACGCAGGTCTGGCCAGTGAGACTAAATGGAGGCAACACAGCCGACGCACTACCTGGCAAGCAGGTGGCGGGGAGGTTAGCTCTCCGTCCCGCTGGGAAGAAGCAGAGGGAGATGCTCTATAGAAACACTTGTCATCTGCCCTGTCATATGGCAGAACCAAGAGTGCTTGAAATTCTCTTGAGACTTCCAGTAATTGGCTTTGGGGCCTTAAGCACATTACTTAAACTATTCAGGCCTCAGTTTCCTAATCTGTAAAGTGGGGGTTATGATAGGATCTACCATGTAGGAGTATTGCGTGGATTCAATGAGCTCATATGTAAAAAGGCCTTACAACAATGCCTGGTAGGTACTAAATCGGTGTCCGCTGTTATTATCAATTTACATGTCTCTAATGGGCATTGAACAGGAGAACATTGCGATGTTTCTTGGTTAGATTCAAGGAAGCTCCTGATCGGGATGCTCTCCAGGCAGTGTCCTCCCAGACGTCATCATTAAGAGGCTCTCAGCCTCTCCGTGCTCTGTTGGGGTCCTCATCCGAGACTTGGGGTACTAATCGTCCCCACCTGATAAGATGGGTGTGAGCACATGTTGAGCAGTGCTTGGAAACCACAGAAATGATTATTATTCTTTCTCTTCCTGGTGGCTCAGAGTCCACACACTGTGGACAGGAGGGTGTCGTCTCTGCAGCATTGTGACCTGGGTGGTCCATTTCCCGGGGCTCAGGTGAACTTGAT